>NQLW01000039.1:4863871-4936627 GCA_002312845.1 Kalanchoe fedtschenkoi | reverse complement strand
AATCCATCAAGCATAATTAACATGCTTTGGGAACTTGCTTTAATGTCGGTGGGGTACAGGACAGGCATGTGGAAGATTTATACATGATGTTGTGGTTATCACATAATCAGAGGATGAGTTTCACACTTTGCATAGCTGACTATATGAAGAAACAAAAGCAACTAACATAGCCTCTCTTAAAATGACAACCTGATAGCTCAGCTTAATTTTTTTTCCTCTGAAAGACGAGAAAGGGCTTGATATGTAATAGGCGAATCAAAACTACCTTCGGTGCAGTATAAACTTCTCTTTTTTCTTCTCGTAATTCTATAAATTAGAAGCTAAAATCACCATTTGATCCAGTCTTTTTCTTCTTTGTAATGCATCCTTTTTAGATGCAGACCATTACTCAGCTGGTATCAAGAATAAGAGACACCAGCATGGGGGTGATGAAGGGAGTACTGCAAAATTCAAATGCATCAGCTCTTCACTTGTCCAGCTTGAATAATGATTTTTCATAGTGCGCTTGACCCACCAACTACAATACAGACTTAAAAAGTTTTACAAACAATACTGCCCCACTATGAACCGCCAATGCAGAACCCCACAAGCCATGCCTGAAGATGTGAGATTCTTACCCGAGTTCCAAGATTGATTACAAAATAAACACAAAATAAAGATTAAAACATACACATAGCGTCTGATGAGTCCAAAATCCTACATGAAATACAGGCCGACTCCAAGAAATATTGTTGACGACAATTTATTAATGTCATACATCTGATGAGGGCCGGAATTGGAAAACATAAATTTCAATTTGAGGAGACTACATTTGCATTGATGAGGAACCCGTCATGAGAAATCGCCAAACTGAATTCCTGATTTAAAGGAATGGGGGTAAGATAACCCATCGACGGGGGTATTTTGCTCTTCCATCCTTCCCATCAAAGAGCTGCACCAAAGAGTTTCATAAATCAAGGAATGCAAAGCCAGCATATATTAAAAACACTGACAAAAAAAAAAAAAAACTGAAATAACCCTAAGAACTTGGTTATGCAAATTCTTTTACACAATATCAATTATAATGTCCTGTTCTCGGATTAAGCTCCCCCTTCGGAGTTCAGACACAACTTCGGGCTACAAGCCTGTCCATTGGGTACATGATTATGTAGATTCATTGGTTGATAGGAGAATTGACAAGACAAAGCTAGTCTTAAGCTACAATTGCGACAGCTGAATGACAGGTTGGCACTTGGAACTAGTATTGTGAAAAATTTCCAACTCAATTGAATATGATACCACTGTTTCTCAACATATGACCCTGGAAACATGCATAATGACCACCAGTTTATTTAATCCTAAGAGTTCACATAATCTTCAAGTCCTTTTGTTATTCATAAGCACCATTCATGTATAATATTATATGTATCCCACAGAGTAATGGCCTTAAATAGCATGATAACAATGTACTGCAAGTCTTAACAACATGTAAACTATCATGTATCAGATGTTATCCAGCAACATGGTTCAAATCAATTTAATCTAAAAAGCTGAAAAAATAAAAATAAAACACGTACCTTCTTCAAGCGTCTGTGTTTTGCAAGTGCCCAATTGGTCATAATGGAAGCAGCCACAACTAGGAAGATATAGCCTGCAACAGTTTGTGTTGCAATGTTGAATCCTAACCATTGATAGATCTCAGTTGTGTAGTTTGCACATGTAACGATATTGAACAAAAATCCACGAGGGATTTGGTATCCTCCATTTCCACTAGGGTCGCGAAGATTCTTCAATAGGATATGCGTGTAAAAGTTTGCAAGTTGACATACAATTCCCAATCCGAATCCAATTTTCATCTGAAGATCACTAACAGGGGTATAAAGTGGGTGGTTCACATAGTAGGCTATGTATGCAGCAAAGGTCCAGTAGTAGAAGCAGTTGCGGAAAACATTGGAGAGAGGAGAGGTAGCGTGGCTAAAGCGGTGCACAAAGAAGGTCTCCAAGATACGCTTGAAATAATGGAAGCACCAGTAGTACATGGCATATGTCTGAACAGGGTGCACAACACGTTCTCCCTTGTAACCAAAGAACTGGTATACAGGAAGATAGTAAAAGAGGGGGTATATGAGCAAGGGACCCAGATACTCAAAAAAGAACAGCGTGCGATAAGATACTTGGGGTCCCAAGTCCTTAAATACGACTGTTAACTGAGTAGAATTTCCATCAGTGTATTCTTTGAGGCTTTTCTTGTAGTGAAGGACAACTGGCTTTTCCTTTGACCCAGGAGCAACTGGTAGGGTAAGACGCTGCCTAGAAGGGTAGAATTTCTTGGCTGTTGAAATAATAAATATAAGCAGGTTAGAAGAAGAAAACCTATGGCAGAAGAAAACCCAAATAAAAATGAACATAAACAGGTACATCAGTGAGTATGGGCATTAGTGATACATGGTATACATATCTTCCTTCCTGAAATTAGTAAATTAAGAAATATTTATTGCTAATTTGGTATGTTGATCAGGTCATTAGTTTTGTTAAACATCTAAATTGCTTGACCTTTAAGGTAGTAGTAGGGATAATTATGGATAGATAGTAAATTGTTGTTGAAAATATAAATTTTTTTATTTTTGTCATGCATTGAAATTGTCATAAAAATGAACAAAGGTTTTAGGTTAGTGAAAGAGGACAACGAGAGTAATAAAGTAATATAAAGATATAGTAATTGATACAGGTATCTAAATATGAATCAAACTCCTCATCATGCATTAATAATACTACACACCATCTATTACCACTACCAAACAAGAAATTATAACATCCAGTAGCAGAACTACTGGACTTAGTGTTTAAAACTATTTGTCAATGCTATAAATTTTAAAGAAGTAAACATCATTTTTATAAGTATACAGCTCAACCGGACAGGGATACATGTGTTAAGTCAATGTATAAATGTTCGCCAAGAAAAAAAAGAAAAAAAGAAATGGCACTTTACACGTCACCACAAGTCCATGACAAATTTTGTTCAGCTTTAGAAGACGAGTATATTAGTTTCGGTGTATGCAAAAGAACATATGAAAGATGACTACCCAACAGGTGTGAGGCATCTCTTTAATTTGTGTTTAGAAAGCTTGAGTTCCCTGACAATAGATGGCACACTTTATAAACATGAATCAGTATCGTATTACTGTAGAGCAGGCATGGTAAGGAACCAGATCAAGTAATTGATGGCCATGTAAGAAGCAGCAGCAGATCCTAGAGGATGACTCATAGTTGAGTTCTCATCTTAAGTCAGCAAGCAAGATTTCACGAATTCAGCAATGAACCATACAGTGAGCTTCAAAATCCAGGCACACAAGAATGAACAAATCTAATAACATGGGACTTACTTCGCTTATGAATGGCCTCCTGCAGATCGGAGACAGTAGCCTGTAAAAAAGAAAAACCTACCCAAAATGAAAAACCTCCAAAAAAACATAACCCAAAACGAGACGTATAAGGAATGAGAAGAAGACATACAGAGTCGGGGAGGTCGAGCCCGCCCTTGATGACTTCCCGGCCGCTCCTGGACACGACGGTGACCTTCATGGTTGAGTCAAGAAAAGAGGGGTGCGGAGATAACAATGGAAGAGGAAGGGGCAAATGGGTGAATACTTATTGATTGTGAGATGGCCAGATGGGTGTGGAGTAAAATGGGCTGCGCGCATCATGGATGTGAAATCAATTAATGGGTGGGTAATGTAGTTGGGAGTAGGAGACCGAAGCAGAAGCAGCTGGTAGGAGGAGGAGATTGATGAACTAACTAATACTAATACTACCCTCTTCCTAATAATAAATGGATTTCAACCATTCACGCACTCTGCCACCATCCATGTATGCACCTGTCATCTTCTCATTGATACAAATTTCATTCAGATAATACGATCGAGATGCATGGACGTCTAACCTGAACTCCCTCTTCAATCTTCAATGACATTGTTTTAACATTGTGTCCCAGTGTAATTGTCACTAGGGGTGTTCATCGGTCCAAAACTGGACCGGATCAGAACCGATTTAGATCGGAATCGGAATCGATCGAAGACCGGATCGGACTGGAAAATTTCGGGTTTGGATCGGACCGGACCGGTTTGGACCGGAATCATAAAAAATTAATTAAATTTTAATCGAAATGTGAATTAAAAATCATTTTATTTATATATTAAATAAGATATATAAGTATTTTTGTTAAATTTTTCGGACTAATTATTTTTTTATAATTTTGTTCTTAATTTTGTCCTTAACTTACGGATTCATTTCGGACCATTTACGGAAATTTTGAGGATTAACACCAATTTTGTTAAATTTTGTTCACACTAATTATTTTTATCCTAATTTATTTTCGAACTAATTTTCGGACCAATTCTCATTTGTTTCGGATCACTATTTTTAGACAAATCCTAAAACACTCCTCCATTAAACCGAAAATGATTAAAAAATATATGATCCGAAAGAAGTCCTCTATTGTCCCTCTATTTTTATATTTTTTTTAATCCCCCATTACCCCATTCCCGAAAAACATCCGAAACAAAGCCCGAAAGAAAATTTTTCGGATTTGATTGTGGGCCGTTTTCGGAGTTGTTTTTTGTACCCGAAAAAATATATTTTTCGGATAACTTTCGGACTTATTTCGGATAATTTTTGATCCGCAGAAAAAAATTATTCTGGTAGTGTCTTGTAGCTAGAAAGTGGAGTATTTTATGAAGAGTTTTTTATGTTTGGTTGATTGGATGAGATTCGCTTAGTTGAAAGCACTCTTCCTTTTATAATCTCTTTGAATGCCTTGTTCTTTGCTATTTGTCGTTCAAAAAAATAAGGCACACCCATAACTTCTAAATTTTGATCTATCTTTTGTTGTAACCGGTGGAGGATGTATGGAGATTTGAGTGGGATCAGATGACTCGCTCATTTTTTTTATAATTATATATAATATTTTAGGTTGTGAAGTTCAAAATAAAATAAAATTAACTCTCTTAAAATCAAAATGATTCCTCTCAAATTGAAAATATACTGTATGTATACATATACAATATCATTCTTTAACATTTGACCCCTCATACTATTTTTTCTAGATCCCCCGGCTGTAATATAATTTATAAAATATGTTTAGGGGCCATAGCTCAAAGGTTAAAATCAGTTTTGGATAGCGTGGTTGACTTTAGTCAGGGTACATTCATACAAAGAAGAAACATAGTTCATAATATCCCTTTAGCTCAAAATCTTATGCAGGACTATGATAGACAAAATATACATCTAAGATGCACTCTGAAAATAGACTTGAGGAGACATATGACTCTATTTCTTAGAATTTCATTATAGAATGGCCGCCTGTAGATTGGAGACAGTATTCTGTCATCACATTCTTTTCCATTGAAGTAAACGGAGAGTTGGCTGGCATCAGACAAGGGGACGCCAACGCCTTAGTCATAGAATTTTGGAATAGAATTATAAAAAAATATGGGCAAAGATAGACAGTTTGATTGTCATTCTAAATGTGATAAAATGAAAATTATGCACCTATGCTATGTTGATGATTTGATGATTTTTCAAAAAAAATCATAATTCCATCTCATTGATCAAAATTGCATTACTGAGATTTGCTGAGGCCATTTACCTTCATACAAATCTCCACAAGTCAATTTTTTTTATTGGTGTATGTGACACAATGAAACAACACTCGATATCGTGATTGAAGTTTCCTATGGGATTTTACCTATTAAACATTTGGATGTCCCCTGTTCACAAAAAAAATTGGGAATTTCAGATTATGCAATAATGACAATTTATGTGCTAAGAAAAATAAATCTTGGATCATAAAGTTCTTATCATTTGCAGGAAGATTGGTGCTAGCTAAGACTGTTTTGTCTACCCTCTCAAATTATTAGATAAGAATGTTCTTATTTCCCAATTTGTAATTAAGGCCATTGAGTCCAAATGCAGATTTTTATGGTCAGAGCTGAAAAAAAATTAAGTAAATCACTTGTATTTTAACTTAGATGTTGTACCCCTACGGGTAGAGGTGGATCAGGTGTTAAAATTTGTTGGAATCAAAATATAGCCTTGTCAGTGGTATAAGCTTGAGATATTTTGTTTGCAAAAGATTCACTATGAGTGAGATGGTTTCATCATATTGATTAAAAATCAGAATATGTTGGCAATCCCTACTAACCTGTCTTGGTTCACAAAGAAAAATATAGCATGTGCTCAAAGATGCCAAGGTATGTTAACCTAAGTTGGGGATCATGTAAGAATTTCAACTATATCTACTTACTATCACTTATTTGGTGACACTTTTATGCCAAAATTCTCTTTAGCTCATTTGAGTCAGAATAGGCTTTTCAAATCAAAACACAAATTTATATCATGGTTGGCTTGCCAGGATGAACACAAAATACATAATGTGTAAATTTGGGCTAAATGCAGACCCAATATGTGTTTTGTGCAAAATGTTATATAAACTTAGGGGCTCCTTTTTGAGTGTGACATTGTTAGGGAGATCCTGACATTCTGTCTTGGTAAAGTTAGATTAACTTATGGAGGGTCCTCCTTACTTGAAGTCACTACTGTTGTATCAATCAAAACTGTCAGAAAATCAATAGTGAACTTAGCTATATACAACTCATGGAGGGAAAGAAATGTAAGGATCTTTAGGAATAAAAAACAAAATGTGGAAGCTTTGAAGCTGAAATATCAACTTAATTTGAAGTTGTTCATGTCTAAAATTACCAGGATCAAAATGAAAAGAAGAATCAAGAAATGGGCATTTACCTTATACTTGTAAAGAAGCACTACCAGAATAATTTTTTTTCTGCGGATCAAAAATTATCCGAAACAAGTCCGAAAGTTGTCCGAAAAATATATTTTTTCGGGTGCAAAAAACAACTCCGAAAACGGCCCACAATCAAATCCGAAAATTTTTCTTTCGGGCTTTGTTTCAGATATTTTTCGGGAATGGGGTAATGGGATTAAAAAAATATAAATATAGAGGGACAATAGAGGACTTCTTTCGGATCATATATTTTTTAATTCATTTTCGGTTTAATGGAGGAGTGCTTTAGGGTTTGCCTAAAATTAGTGATCCGAAACAAATGAGAATTCGTCCGAAAATTAGTTCGAAAACGAAATTAGGATAAAGATAATTAGTGTGAACAAAATTGGTGTTAATCCTTAAAATTTTCGTAAATGGTCCGAAATAAATCCGTAAGTTAAGGACAAAATTAAGAACAAAATTATAAAAAAATAATTAGTCCAAAAAAAATTAGAAAAGAACCGAAAAAAATTGGTGTTAATCCTCAAAATTTCCGTAAATGGTCCGAAGGGAATCCATAAATTAAGGACAAGATTAAGAATAAAATTATAAAAAATAATTAGTCCGAAAAAAATTAGAAAAAGAACCGAAAAAAATTGGTGTTAATCCTCAAAATTTCCGTAAATGGTCCAAAGGGAATCCATAAATTAAAGACTAGATTAAGAATAAAATTATTAAGAAATAATTAGTCCGAAAAGAATTAGAACAAGAACCCAAAACATTGGTGTTAATCCTTAAATGGTCCGAAGGGAATCCGTAAATTAAGGACAAGATTAAGAATAAAATTATAAAAAAATAATTAGTCCAAAAAAAATTAGAAAAAGAACCGAAAAAAATTATTGAATTCCGAAAATATTCCGAAAACAAATCTGAAAAAATAAGAAATAAATTTAAATATAATTATTTGCAGAATTATTTGAACAAATCCAAAAAAAATTGGAATGGTCCGAAAATAGTTAGAAAATGGTCCGAAACTATATCCAATAGTCCGAAAAGTACCAGAAATTGACCCTCAAACTATACACCCGTATTAACTCCACCACAAACCCGAAAAAATAAACCCCAAAAGATCCCGACAGTGGTTAGAAAGTGGTCCGAAAAGGACCCGTTTTTAACCCAAAACCCGGTAAAAATCCTCTTACCAGCCGAAATACATCCGAAAAAAATTTTCGGACCATGCTGTGTCCGAAAATCTTATCCCGATAAACTTTTTCATTCTGGTAGTGAAGAATGAAAATGGACAAATAAGATACAATTTTTAAGAGTTGATGCGAATTAGAGAAGGAGGTGGAACTTGCAACTGACTTGTACACTTTTGTGCCTTGTGTGCCGTTGAATATTGGCCATTGTGGAAATAATGTGCACATCCTCTATTGGGGAGATGTCTTCATCTGGCCTAAAACTAGCTAAGGCAGTTCAGTTTTTGTTCTGATCTTTATGTCCTAATCTTGGGCTATTGTTTTTGGCTCATTTGGATGGAACAATTGGTTCCATTCTGTAAGTAGTCTTTTAGGGCTATTTGTTTGTGTATATCTCCTTTTTGGAATGAAATTTATTAATTCTCAGAAAAATATAATTTGTTTGAGATATTATTAATTGATAGCATCATTGTAAATAAGTGAAATGTTTGCACCATTAAAGTCACAAATCGATAGCCCCGTGTGTTCGAAGCGTGATTAAAGATGTTTAATCTTAAATCACGCCTCCTAAGTCAAAGCGTGATTAAAGATTATTAAACATCTTTAATCACGTCCCTTGTGTTCTAAGCGTGATTAAAGATGTTCAATCTTTAATCACGCCTATTTAGTACCAAATGTGATTAAAGATGTCCAATCTTTAATCACGCTTGGTACTTGATCTTTAATCACGGCGGCTTTAATCATGTTTCTAAAACATGATTAAAAAGGGAACCAAATGTCATTAAAGAATCGTATTTGTACTAGTGATTATATTGATTGATGAAGTTTATTATGTATCTCATAAAATGTATATTTAACATATAAAATTATAAGATAAATATTAACTAAATTTGATGATAAAAAGAAAATAAAAGTAAATTTGACCTTTAGTTGCATTAGAAAAGAAATGTATAGATGCACAAGTATGGCGATTGGATTAACTCATTTGATGAATATCAACATTTAAATAGTTAATATTATAAGCTATTTGATGAAATTCAGGTTTTCATCTTATGAATATTAACCTCTAAGTAATGAAATTATCACTTGTTTTTTGTGCATGTGACTTAAAAAGAGAATCTTTGAATTCCAAAAAATCATCAAAATATGAATATATAACCTTATATAACACATGAAATCGCAATTACACAGAAAAAATGTTGACATGAATTCCCCATTCGAGAATAAATTTTCACATGCGTATCAAATAGATTAACCAAAATTCAACTTGTGCACAAATTGAAAAATAACCAACTTGTGCACAAACCAAAATGTTAACTGAATAATTGATTAACCAAAATTTACGAAAAGGTCAATAGATAAGCCATTAGTGCATTCAAATTAAAAATAAAATAACGACCAATTTTCAAAATTTTAAAGAAAAATGACATCCCAGGACACAAGACAAGCATTAACTAAGCAAAATGTGGTCTAAAGAAAATTGTATAAAAGAGCATGGGTATGAGAGAGGGTCAAAAAGGTAAAAGAGAGGTCTCGAAAAAAGGGTTTTCAGTTTTCACTGGACGAACCTCTCTCTCTTCCAAACACACAGTTACATAATATCAGCATCAAATTAGTACTTATCACTGGCAGTGACTGATCAGACGCCCCTTGAGTGAAGAAAAAGTACCCTGAAACTTACTGCTGCAGTTGTAGTCCTCAAAGTATGAGTCAAGAATTCGTTGTGATGAGAAGAAGAAATCTCATTCATCTCTTTCACGTCATCCAAAGCACCAGCATTGGGTATCTCTATGGGAATTCGGACCTTATTACCATTCTAATGATTAAAGACTCCATTGTACAGTACATCCTTTAAAGAGCAAAGCCAAGACTGGAATCACTCACCATTTCACCATGCCCAAGCTAGTTACTCGGAAATATCTAGCTACTATTTAATGTAGGTCAGTGAGAAGACTTTTTAGCCGGGTTGTGCGCATGAGTGACAAGGTACTTGTGTGAGCTAGCCAGCCAGCAGAAGAGCAACTAAGCATGGGTATGACTACGACTCTCATCATTAATGACTCAAAGTGACCTGCTGCATGATTGAGGTTGATCAGGTTGTTATGTAGTGGCTTAAAGAAGTAATATGTACCTTTGCATGGCTCATAAATTCTAGCTGTACTGTGGAACGTAGGCCGAGGAATTCTTCACAGTGCACACACTGCAAAATGAACCTAGTACTTATTTGACAAGTTGTGAAGTAGTTATATTCGTGAATTAATCACGTATGCTATTTATTATGCGAATGAGACTACAGCTGCTGCTAGACCTGTGAAGTAGTGAATTTTTGCAGGAGATGGGCACACAGTGATCGATTGACCAGTGAAGTATCTGCAGTTTCCATTTTCGTGGAGACTGCAGCAAGCTAGGATAGCTATAGCTTGTTTCTTGACGTAATAGCATCACAATAAAACAAACTTAAAACTAGGGTTATGTTAAATTATGAGATTTGTGTCATGTTAATTCATGATTTTCATGAATTTTCTCTTCACAAATCTTTTATGTACATTGAAACAAACATTTATGAGTCATATTATTCTTTTTTTTTATGTTTCAAATTATATTAAATACCAATTTCATATATTTTTTAAAAAAATTTATTTTAACTAGTTAAGCTCAATGCAAAGGTAATGATTTGTCCAAATATTTAATGTAATGTGGTTCTTAAGTTTAACATGTCATAGAAAGTGCAATCCGTTTTAATTTAACAAAACCGGCGCTTATAAGTGTAAAATATTGCCTCTTGTCTTCAATAAGCAATAGACGGGAGCTTTAAAGAAAACACCTTACGTAGAATATTTTCACGAACCACTTTGTGTCTGAAGAGAAAAATCGACCTCAAATCAACATTAAAATAAAGGGCTTCTAGTTCTTATACGAAACTCTTTTTGAAGTTTCAATGGGGCGCCCTAACAAAAAAACCCTACTAAAAAAACATCAACATTGAATTTTTCATCAACTCTAGTGCACTCAATTCATGTTCAAAATTATTAAGAGAAGAGTACAAAATAATATAGAAGCGGTCAAAACGTCCAAACGACTGATCCCAATACGAGTTCAGCTATTCATATGCATGCGCGAGTGAAAGCGTCCATATCATTCATCCCTTAACAGGTTCAAGTATTCATATGGAGTGAATGAGATTTTTTTTTATCTCTTTCTCTCTCTGTATGCGTGTGTTTGAGAGTGAGGTTTCTATCATGCATATTTAGTGTATGAATATTTTTAATATTCACATATTTCAGATACATGGTTTCCTCCAACAAGCAAAAAACGTAACTCAGGCTAGACTTTGATTTTAGATACAAAAATAGCCATGCTTGTACAGAATAAGCCTCTCGTGAATAACCCCTCATATTCTCAACCCTCCAAATATGTATCTATATATATGCTTATTAGTCCCTTGAATGAAACTTTTGAATCCGGCACATCCAATTCCCATTCTGCAAAAGGTGACATGCATTCGAATCTTGTTAGCTGCGGATAAGCTTTCCACAGCGCAAATATAAGACAGGCATGGAGAAAGTATAGTAAGAAACAGTAATCTAGAAAGGTAAAAAATGGCCTACTCTTTGGAATATGTATATACCAATAGACATGCACTTAAGTTCTCAAGTTCATTTGTGGAGACGCGCGATAGAGCAAAGTATATATATAATATATGTGTCTTCATATATGTAGTAGCACAATTCAGAAAGAGTTAAAATGAGCTTTCATCCGTCCCCTAATTAGTACAAGCACACACCCTTGTTTTAATAGCACAATCACACTCTAATAATTAGCTTCGTAAGAGTAAGACATCGGCATCTCGATAACACTCAACAGTAGATCACACACAATATAATATGAGAACCCAGATAACTTTCTTGAGATCACAAGCTATTATGGTTATGGAGTGTAGAACCCAGACAGATCAGTCCATGCATTTGCAGTACCATTATCAAGCCAGTTGAACTGATGGTCTCCACTAGTCATATGGTTGCTTGCAGCAGCTTGAGTCTGCAACCCCAACAATCTCCTTAATCCCTTGTCGTTGCTATCCTCCATCTTGATGTTTGCAAATTGAGACATGGCCATTGGGTCCATCATCGATTTATTCATCATGCTGCTGTTACTGCAGGTTCTTAAAGAATCTAGCGTGCTTCCAGAGAGTCCCTGCTGATTGAATTGGTAAAGAAGTCCAGATGGTATTGCTGAATGTTCTTGTTGATGTTGTTGTGCTAAGTTGTCCATGAATGGAAATGGTGGGTGCATTTGTGTTAACAACGTTGCAGTTACGGCTGATGATCCTGTTGTTGCCTCAGCTAGTCTACCCCACTGCTGATCATTCTGAAACAACTTAGCAATATGAGGGTCGTTCGGTGCACCACCAAAACTCTCTCCACCCGTGTAATGTGCTTCAAACTCATGTCCCATTTGGCTCATACCTTTAGGATAAAATGGTAAATAACAAGCCCCATCCATCGAGTTATTACCATTCAGACCAGCTGAGCTAGAAGAACCAAAAGCTTGATCAGTTGAATTAGTTGTAGTTGCAATGTCTGTTCCAGATGCGGCAGGAGATTTGAGTCTTTTTTTGCTACTCCGCTTTGTGGCTCTCCTGCAGCCTCCCCCAACTGGCACATTCCTAAGCGCGCCGCCTCTTGTCCAGTACCGCCTGCAGGTCTTGCAGAAGTGTCGCGGCTGAGTAAGGCTGTAGTTATTGAAGTAACAAAACTTTGTGTTGCTGGACTCGCATCTAGGGCATCTGAGGGCTGTTTCGGGTAAGGGTACCTTGGCCATCCTAGCCCGGTCTGTCATGGATCCGGGTCTGATGGTTCTTGAGCCTCCGGGGGCCACTGGCGGCTGCTGCGGTGGCAGATGTTGCAGACTACTGGTATTACTGATTTCATTTCCAGCTCCAAATAGTGACACTTGCTGGTTCATTTTTCCATTATATGTAGTTAGATAGTCATACACGGAACACAAAGGAAGAGCTTACTACTTATTATTGAGTATATTCTAGACGTGAAGTCTGAAATCGTTACCTGTTGCTGCTGCTGCTGCTGCTGATGCTGATGATGATATTGCTGATTCGGAGGATCAAAATAAAGAGGACGTGAGGAGAAAACCATGACTTGGCTCGTAAGTGTAAATTCTTATTCTAATTCTCCTTTCTTTGGCGAAAGCGTTCTTGATTTTGTTTAAGTTGGTGGAGAATCAGAACATCAGCAGCTGGTGCTAGAAGGTGCAGTAGGACTATTACAAGGAGTTGTAGAAGATGACGAAGATAAGAAGATAAAGGGTTTTTATCTGTAGAGAGAAAGCAATAAAAGCTGGAAAGAGTGGAACGAAGGAAGGCGAAGTTGATGATAAATTGAAAAATAAAAATTATATTAAAGGAAGAGAGAGGGTTTAGTGTGCGTTAAAGTTATTAGCCAAATTCCTCTTGTTGGTCGCCCAATGAACATTAATGTATGTACAACTTCTTTTTATTTTTATTAATAATTAGATTTTCTTTTTCAGGTTTTCATGTAAAGTTTGTTAGGTTTTCATGTAAAGTTTGTTAGAAGCTAAACTTAATTTCGGCTGAGTCTCTTATGACACTACTAGAAAACAGGCTTATTTACGACGCTTTTGTTGCGACGCTTTTGAAAGCATCGTTAATTAACGACGCTTTTTAGCGACACTCCCAAAAGCAACGTTAATTAACGACATTTTTTAGTGACGCTTCCAAAAGCGTCGTTATTCAGTGACGTTTTTTAGCGATACTTCTAAAAGCGTCGTTATTTAATGACGTTTTTCAGTGACACTTTTAAAAGTGTCGTTATTTAACGATGCTTTTTAGTGACGTTTCCATAAGCGTCGTTATTTAATGACTTTTTTAACGACGCTTCTACAAGTGTCACTATTTAACGACATTATTTTTTAACGACACTTTTAAAAATATTGCTATTTTTCTATTTTTATGACACTTCTTAATTATTGTGACAATGAAAAGCGTCACTTAATCTTTTATTCAAAGTTGGTTATAGTAGCATACTGCGCAATTTAACGACACCAGCACAACTCTTGGCACATTGCCAGACTTGCCCTCTTTCCAAGCTGCATCGTACTCTTCAACAGTATCAGACACCAATTTGGCAACTTTCTTAGGGAAGGAGCCATCAGAATCCGTGGCGTCAACCACCATCAAGACCACCGACCTAGTCCCCTTGGGGGTGGCCAACTTCTTCCTTAGGGTGTGATCAAAATCAAAATCCGGCAACAAATTCTCCACACTCGGATCCTTCAACGGCCGATCTCGTCGCAATTATAGCAGGTCGCAATTGTAGCAGGTTGCGGCGCAGATTCTCCAGATGATCGAACTCCATTCCCGAGTAATTGCCCAGCCAATGATCCGGCAACCAGTTTCAGGTCAAAAAAGTCGCTCGTTGTCGTCCATGAAAAAAATCTACAACTCCTCTAAATTTAATTTAGTTTTTCTTTTTTCTGAAAATTTTAAAATCAAAATAATATAATAAAAATATTAATTTAATTTTAAAAAGCATCATACTCAAATCGCAAAATGCAAGACTGCATCTCTCGAGCGACTTCATCGCGAGCGACTATATCGCGAGCGACTTCAACCAGCTTCATCTCCAACGACTTCATCTCTCAGCGACTCTCCTGAGTGACGACACTTCTTTTTTCGGCACCTGTCCGCGGCCCTAACCATCCTTTTGAGCAGTAAGAGCGTTCATAAGGTTTTGTGAAATTGATTGGGGATTTAGGGTTTTGTGCAATTGATTGGGGGTAGTGATGTGGTTTCACTTCCATGAGTTGTTATTTCCATCCTTTTGAGCAGTAAGCTGCTGATGTCGTCATTTTTATTTCCATGATTTGTTTGGATAGCTTTAGCGGGTGGTGATGTGATTTCACTTAACAATTGAAAATCTCTAGTTGAAGAGATGTGCAGAATAATGATCAACAACTCATTATTTGATGTTTTTAGGTGATTAGGCAACTCCATTCCAGAGCTGTTTTATTTGTTGGCATTAATCTGTGTTTATTTTTTCACAAGCTATCTTTGTCTTTGTAGCAAAATATCCTTGAAGACAGTTTTATACAGCAGTAATAGTGCATTTATATATTTGTTTCTATGGAAGTCTTGATGAGTTTGCTTCTTATGCAATTTTGTAGTTGCTAATGAAATTTGCAATAAATATGTATGTATTTAATTAGCTGTTTGATAGATGAACATGATATATAATTAGTTATATGCTTTGATGTATTTATATGATGCTTGCTGCCTAAATATGCATGAACAAGTATTTGGTATGTATGAAGAAGTATATGCTTGTTCATATCCCCATTCTTTTTGTCTTCGGCTTATTTGTATATTATGAATTTTACATAAATTTTGTAGATGGATACTAGTTGAATTCATCTATCAAGAACTTAGGAACATGAAAGATGGAGCTAGAGGATTAGATGTGGACCAACCAAATTCGCAGCAGCGATCTTCGCAGGTTACTTTATTATACATCTTATATTTTCTATTAATGATATAATTAGTTTGTTTGTCTCTGTTGAGCTTTGGTGTCATTTTTTTGTTATGTTTCCTAGATATTAGTTTTTATACTAATGTCTAATAACTTGGGGTGCAAATTTATTGCATATATCTTGTACTAATTTATTTAAATGAGTTGTCTCCTTATGTATAAACAAACTGGGTACGTTCATTTATGGATAAGAGAAGTAGGGGTAGTGGAAGCTTATGCCATTTATTGTATATGTTTGTTGGCATTGGTAGGATCCATTAGTTTGTTGTGCCATCGATTGATTTAACGTATATATTATTGTTGTATTGGGTTTGTTTGACTAGTTAATAACTATTGAAAAAATGTTGTACCATCATAACACTACTTGTGGGGGTAAAGTACCAATGAACAAGCTGAAATAAAGTTCATACATATGTCAGTTATTTTAGAATTTATCTAATAGCAGTCATGTTTGCATTTGTTTTGCTAACTTGGATTGTTTATACTTAATTCAAGCAAAAGGAGTTACATTGTCTAGCTAATAAATGTTTTAGATATTTAAAAAGAAAACATCAATATCTATGTGACTTTTGATTATGTCTTCATTTTTTTGAACAAGTCCCAGATGCATTGAGCAAGTCCCAGATGCATCAAGCAAGTACTCTTTCCATAAATGAGTCGTGACGGTTGGGACAACGACTGCAGTACTCCTTCCACAAAAGATTGAAAAATGTGTTTCTTAAACATCGTTGATGTGGATGTTTATGTATTTGATAGATAATTTGAACACACTTAGTCATCTATATGTTTTGAAATATGGATGAGTTGTACTTCTGAGTTAACCAAATGTTTTTCTATTTCAATATAATGTGGTTTGGCAAGTGTATAATGTAGTAAAAATATAATTCTGAATAGTTTATATTTTATGTCAATAAAAAGCTTAAAAATTGATAAAAAAGCGTCACTAAAGGGCTCAAAAGTGACATAAACTAACAACACAAAAAAGCGTCACAAACAAGTGGTACAAAAAGCTTCGCAAATAAGTGACACAAAAAAACGTCACAAATCACCGACGCAAAAAAATATCGCAAATCACCGATGCAAAAAAGCGTCGCAAGCAAGTGACATAAAATAGCGTCGCAAATCACCGACGCAAAAAAGCGTCGCAATCAAATGACACAAAAAAGTGTCGCAAACAATTGACACAAAAAAGCATCGCAAACAAGTCACATAAAAAAGCGTCACAAATCACCGACGTAAAAAAGCGTCGCAAATCACCGACGTAAAAAAGTGTCTCAAACAAGTGACATAAAAAGCGTCACAAATCACCGACGCGAAAAAGAGTCGCAAACAAGTGACACAAAAAAGCGTCGCAAATCGTCGACGCAAAAAAGTGTCGCAAATTACCAACGCAAAAATGAGTCGTAAATCACTGACGCAATAAAGCGTCACAATTCACCAATGTAAAAAAACGTCACAAATTACCGACATCAATTAAAGCGACACTTTACCAAAGCGTCGGAAATTTTTTTTGCGACACTTTTTTGCGTCGCTAAACAATGAAAAAAGTGTCACTAAACTACCCATTTTCTAGTAGTGTGAGTTTGGTTGATATATTGGGTTTGTATAACGAATTGTATTAGAATTTGTAATAAATTGAAATTAGAACTAGGAAGTTTTAAATTGACTAGGTGGGAAGATGATAGGCAGTGGTACTTGGAGTTTGAGAATATAATAGACCTCTCCTATGAGTAGTAGATATATGAGTCATGTTATCACTTGTAAATCATCTAATTCTCAAATAAGTTCCCTCTTCTAAATTAAAATTACTCTTTCAATTAAGTGGTATTCTAGCTAAAAAGATCCTTTAAAAATGGTGAGTACAGAGAAATGATCCACTTTCAAGTTCCGACCATAAACAATCAAACTACAACAACCGGAGCATCGCAAGATGAAGGTGTTATATACAAGGAGCTCAAGACGTGTGAGATATCGTGGAGGATGATTTTGTCGACCAAAATAGAGATGTTCCAGCGCAAGCTCAAACGGAGGCGTTGAACGAGTCAAGGAGGGATAAGAAAACTCTTTTTCTTATTTTTCAAGCGATAGATAAAGAAAGTTTTGAGAAGATATCAAACGTGAAGACAACTAAAGGTGCTTCGGAGAAACTTTAAGTTTGCAACAAGGGATCCGTAGTACAAGTAAGAAAAATTCATCTTCAAACTCTCACTTGCCAATATGATTTTTTGTACATGGAAGAGACCAAATAAATTTCGGTTTTTTTCAAGAGTTCTAAGCATTGTCAATCAACTAAAAAGAGATGGAGAAGATAACAATTGATGGGGTCACTACAAGCATACGAGGAGAAGAAGAAGTGGAACAAGAACAAGAAGGAGGATTCAAAGAACTTGTTACTACTCAGCTTGGAAGAGAAAAAGATATGCAATGAAGATCAAAGAGGACACGACTAAAGATGTGGATCTGTACATCAAATTGAAGGAAGAGATGGCTTTAACCACAATAACAATAATTTAACGATGGAGAACAAAGAGATGGATTCAATAATAGCTGAGGTCAAGGAAAGTTATGGTCAAAGTATGACAAGCCTAATATTCAATATCATTATTGCCAAAAGTTTGGTCTTTATGCACAAGAATATACATTTAAAAAAAGAGGCAAAGAGAGTGTGAACTTTGTGAAAAATAAAATGGAGAATAAAATTTATTACTAGTTCACAATGACAAGGGTGAAGGGTAAAGTGATAAGTGAAACGTTGACACCGATATAAGCAACAATATATATGGAGATAAGAGACGATTTATGAAGATAGATGTTGTCACCGATGGGAGTGTATCTTTTGAAGATGAATTAAAGATTTTATTGAAAGGAAGATGTCAAATTCTTATACGCTTAAAGAATGGTGATAATCAATTTAAGTCAAATGTCTAATATGTCCCCGACATGGAGACCCATTCTTAGTAACAACCACAACTATTGGAGAAAGAATATGGCATCCACTTGAAAAACAATAATCTCTTTCTAAGAAACGGAGAAAGAAGCTTGATCGTGAAGGTTCCCGTGTCAAAAAATCAGATGTTGTTGTTAAACATACAAACCAATGTGACAAAGTATCTTAAAGTTTGCTAAGGAGAATCATCTTGGCTTTGGACATCTCAACCTTGGAAGCCTTGAAATATTATCAAATAAAGTGATGGTAGAATGTCTTCGACACATCTACAACTCTGACCAAATGTATTAGGGATGTTTATTTAAAAAATATTTCCAGAGAGGATTTCCAAAAGAGTAAAGAGGTAATCAGACTTATATGCCACCTACTTTCTGCATTCTATCTCTCAAGGAAAAAGAAGAATTTTACAGATGTTAACATTAAATTAAGGCGTCTTATGGATATTCATCCAACTTCCATAATTTTTTGTCGATGAAGGACTTGAAGATTATGGGCATGAAGTCACATGACTGCCACTTTCTTATTTAGTAGTTTCTAGAAATTGTCATAAGAGGTTTCCACCCCAAGAAAGTGCGGCAAACAATTACAAAATTATGTGTAGTTTTTAATAGCAAATGTAGTAAGCTTGTAAGCCTGGGGATGCTTGATGGATAGGAGAAGCATATAGTGGTCATGCTCTGTGATAGATGGAGATGTATTTTCCACCCAAGGTTTTTCACATCATGGTTCATCTAATTCTACGCTTGGTTAGAGAAATCAGGGAGTGTGGTCTGTTGATGTATCCATTTGAGCGTTAGATGAAAACACTTGAAGGGTACATCTGTAATCGATACAGGCCTGAGGGTTGTATGATTGAAGGTTATGTCTCGAAGTAGTATATCTAATTCATCACATCATACTTAGAGAACACAGAGTCTATTAGTTTGGGAGTGCACATCTCTCGAGGAACAAGTTCGATTGCGGTAACATCAGTTTGGATGTATCACAACCATCACAAAATGATGTTCATTTAGCCCATTACTATCTTCTGCACAATCTGGATCTTAGTTACCGTATGTGGAGAGCCAAATGCAATTACTGCATGGACATGTCCGAGAGAATGATGGACGGTGGATGCAGTAAAAGCACAAAAGAGTTTTTGTGAATATTTTGAGACAAAAGATTGCCGATGAGCTCAATGCTGATGAGGGAACTGTCGATAAATGGATGTGGGGGCTAGCTAGAGGGTCTATGTCTTCCATAATGACTTATGATGGATATGACATAAACAGTCTAAATATTCATTATTTCATTCAAGTGAGTTGATTCCATGCATATTCTGATGAAATTTTATGGCTTATTCATATGATTTGGTTTGAAATATTAGAAAGCTTTGACAAGGCTTGATAGAACATGTGGATGCTTGAATTGAAGTGATCTTTAATGATTATGTCTTTATATGACTTAGTTTAAGTATTGCCTATGAGTTCATGTCGTTTTCCAATTATTTTCAAAAATTTTGTTGTATGAGTGACCTATCTTCTCTTGAAGGTATGCTTGTAAAAAAAATCTCTTAGCCAAAGGCTATAAAAATCAGAGAGAAAAATTTTCAAAAAGAAACTTAAAAAGAGAGACAAAGTAAGACATGTTTGATAGAGTTGTGGAACTAATCTTGTATTGGCATAATGCTTATAAAGTTTAAATTGTCAAGCTCCTCTGAATATGAGCTTGTGTCATAATTCACTGGCTGATATCCTACTAAATTGGAGCGAAACCACATTTTGATTAGCCACATATTCCTAGTTTGGTGAAGGATGTAATATAATGGTGGGTAACTAGTAAGGCATGCTCACGCTTTGTTCATAGCCTTGACAGTGTCATTAATGGTTGTTGTTTAAAAGAGTTGAAGCATGTGAAGGCAGGTGCATACAAGTAGCTATACAAGATTGAATGCCAATTATTTTGCCTATACCATGATTGCTTGTTAGATGTTGTATGTGAGTGAAATTGCAAAACTGAATGATGAGTAGATAATAAGGTAAGGCTACATTAAAAATTGAACTACACTAATGAGATATATTTATTTGATACGATGCGTTGAGTTTTTATTTTTTGCTCAAGGACGATCAAGGGTTAATATGGGGTATTATGATGAGACCAAATTTGACTGTCTCATACATGCTTAACTCACGTAATTCTAGACTGTTCTTAAGTGGTATTTAATAGTTTTAGACAATTTTTGGTATTTTAGGATTATTGCAGGTCTTGATATGAAAATGTGTTAAAATGACAGTTTTTTAGCATAATTCAGACAAGGAGAAGAAATCATACAGAAGATAGTGATTAGCCGAGCGCGAGAGCCGTGCGCAGGGTTCATTGTCGTGCACGGGGTGGGGCTTCATTGAAATACGTCTGGCCTAGCACTGGCCGCGCGCGAGAGCCGCGCGCGCTATGGGTAGTGACATGTGCGCGTGACAAACAGTAGTTTCCTAATCTGTAATGCAGAATGTTTTCAACTTTGAATAGTATATATTTTAACTTAGATGTTCAATTCACGTGATTCAAAAGGTTATAGAAAGATCATACAATTATCTACAAGTTTCTTGAGGAGTCAAAGCCTAAATCTCAAGGTATATCTTCCAAAATCACCGACAAAGTCTCTGGCAGATAATCCCAAATTAACTCATATCTCAATTTTGATTTCTAGAAGTTAAAGAAGTCCGAAGTTCATTAATATTTCCAGAAAATTCATATGAAGAAATAGCCCAAATTGGTAGCTTACAAGCTAAGCTACCTCACACCTATATATAGAGAGTTTGACAAGGGAGAAAAGAGAGAAATAATATGGTATCGTCAAGATGTGTGTAAAACGGGTGTGATGGCAAGCAAGGAGCGGTGGAGAGCAACAAGAGAGTTCAATCTAGCATATGTTTAGGTAAAATTATAGTCTCTACTATTTTACTTGTATCTATGTCTATGACTCTTAGTGTCTAATTCTCTTGTATAGTTTATGGGCTGTAAACTTGTTATGATTATTGTGAGACAGCTTATATATAAAAATTGTGTTTATGTTGATATTATTACAGCATAGAATCTGAATAATTACATTAACGTACATGACAGAACTAATGTATGTAGTGCCTCGTTATATGAAGTCTTAGCGCTTAGATCCGATTGAAGCGGAAGCCAAATACCAATTAGATAGAGCATATATAGTAACATATCCTAAGTTCTGCAGGAGCAATATAACTTAATTTGAATTCCCTATCACAGTAGCACAACTGCATATGTCTTATTACTAGGCTGACAACCTACTAGAGCATGTTAGACATACAGAATTCTTATCATTGGTTTAAGAGAATGATTTATGTAGGGTAGAAGTAATTATTTATACTCTGGAATATGGGATGTATATTTTATTGAATTCAGGGCATGAATGAAATTTAATCTTTTGTATCAATGATTGATAATCTCACAAGTCAAGGCTACCTGAACTACATGTCTATCTTTCTTACTTCCTACTTAGCCGTTATGTTTACTTTTTTATATCTGAACTAAAATCTATTTCTTTTTCTGGTTAATTGTATAGTTATTAAACGGTCGCAACTCAATCTCTGTGGATTGACCATGAACTTACTACTAACTAGTGAGCAAAGATATATAAATTTATTTGAATAAGATAGTCCAACAACGAACCTGTAAGTCTTCCATGATGAGTGTGATGCGGAATAGTGGTGTGACATTATCTTCACATGAGGATCAAGATTATTATGGAATCATTCAAGAGATTTGGGAGCTGGATTACGTTCACATGGACATTGATATGTTTAAGTGTTGGTGGACTGATAATAGATATATTCGGGAGGACGAATTAAGCTTCAAGTTGGTGAATATGAGGTGATGAGGCTACAGAAGCGATCCATTTATATTGGCCGAGCAGGCGAGGCAGTTGTTCCACATGACGGATTTGGTTGATCCTATATATTCCATAGTTGTGAATGGGAAGCAGTAACACATCCTAAACAAGGATGAGTCCGAGGTTCTGAGTAGTTTTGATAGCATCACACCACTGGTTCATAGAGTCCCATCCGGTGATGACGTGCGGAAGAGAGTACCGATATATTTCAGAGAACCGACCATGATGAGGGTATATGAGTGCAACAAGATGTATGACTTATTATTGTAATACTTGTGGCCATGGTTTACTATATCTAAGGCGAGCTTAAAGAATGAAATTAATTTAAAATGTTAAAATTTCTAATCATTTTACACTTGTTTACAATCATTATTAAAAACTAAAAAAAAAGTTTGTTACACCCAGGGGTCGAACGTAGTGCATTTGGGAAGTATGCCAAGTTTTATTCGAGTGTGTTAAGAGCACTCCTAATTAAAATGAGCGAAAGATTATTTAGTTAAATATAAAGTAATAGATTATATGACACTTCTAACAAATAAGCGTCGTCCAATGTCAAAAAAGGGGGAAAATGTGTGCTTTTCTAAGACTTTAGACGGTGCTTATATAGCAAAGAGGCAACGTCTAATGTGTGATGAGGTACTATAATACAAACGGTGTAGTTTAAGTTTATATGACGCTTTTAACCCCTAAGTGTCATCCAAATTACACGCAAAACAATGTCATCTAACTTACCACCAACATTGGACAATGCTGTCAAAAGCGTCATTGATAAGGTCGTCATGTAGGTGCCATATACAAATAAAAATCTAGCCTCTCTCGCAAGCAGTGAGTCGGCGTCTGACAGCCGTATTTTTAACCTTATATATATATATATATATATATATGTTTCAGGGATCAGTTGCAGTCATATATATTCGGGAAGTTCGAGTCGAACCCAGAGGAACAAGTAAGGCTTGTCAGAGGCACTAATGTTCTAGTTAATGAATATTTAATCCTAGAAGAATGGTTTTGTATGAAATTATCATCTACGCAAAACAAAACAGTTGTGAAGGGAAAGTGGTATTCAAAGTTATGGAAACATCCTAGGATTTCTACTTCACCTAAATTGTATGTAAACTCTCATGTAATATTGAAGCACAAACAATCATCCATAACGTAACATGTAATTTAAATAATACGGCA
The DNA here is from genome assembly GCA_002312845.1 of Kalanchoe fedtschenkoi. Taxonomy (NCBI): domain Eukaryota; kingdom Viridiplantae; phylum Streptophyta; class Magnoliopsida; order Saxifragales; family Crassulaceae; genus Kalanchoe; species Kalanchoe fedtschenkoi. Next base: position 4,913,085 of record NQLW01000039.1, on the reverse strand, counting down.
TAATCACTCAATAATTTATTGTGAGTTTAACTTCCGGGTATCCCTACGCAGCAAATTATTGATTATAATTAAGTTCGTATTGTGTTATTTCCCGATTCCGGTCTTCATAGCTCACAAATACTAGTCAAAGGGTGATTATACTAATATTTCCTAAACATGCAGCCAAGTCGCAGGATAAACAAACCACTCAATATTCCCAGGCCAACCTCTGATTCCGGTCTTCAGTTTACTAGGATTATTGACTACAACTAAAAAGAATATCCAACCCAATCTGATTCCAGTCTTCGTGAGTTGGAATACTCTGGCCTAGAGGATAGCAAATTTAACCCTAAATTTATTTCTTCTGGCATGCATAATTTAACTCTGAATTACTACAAATGTCAATTCCTAAGACAAGTGGTATAAGATCAATAAGACAACCAATGATACACTTGACATGCATATAAGTAATTCAAAGAGGCATGAACAATAATGGATGAAAACACTTAATTAATAAACATGAGTTTGAGTTTACAACAACTTAGGATCCGTAGGATTCTAGAATATGGAGACTACTCACTATGCATCATAGCGATACAATCATAATAAAATGAAAGTAAAACTACGAAGGTAGAAGAAAGCTTAGTTTCGTGGTGATCTAACTCTAAACGGCAGAATCCCCGGGCTCCTGTGTGAGCGAGGATCATCTGTAGAACGAGCCCTAGTCTTCTATTTATAGATGATCTATTACTTTGTAGTTATCTTATAATTTGGACTGTCTTTAGAAATTATGTTGCCAAAAAGGGTCCTACAGACAAGATTCCCGAATCTGCCTCAACTGGGCCCAACACATGCTGGTCCGGTCTGGCTCGAATCAAATAAATGCTCGGCACGATCTGTCTCGGGTCAAACTTCTGCTCGGTCAACTCTGGTCAACACGGTCAACTTTAGTCAACTAACTTTTTGAAATTGCACTTAAGTCTCTGAAGTTCCACCAGTTGACAGGTCAGCCCCAAACTTTTAGAAATTATAATCCGACCCCTCAAATTTTGCATATTTATAATTTGGCCCGTAACTTTTAGAAAATACAACTAGGCCCCTTGAGTTTCCTTAAATTGCATACCGGCACTTGACGTTTGGGTGTTTTGCAAATCAGCCCTTTAAGTTGTCTTTTTCTCCAATTTGCATCCTTTTCGTGCTTTTCCTGTTCTGAAGCCATTTTTCTTTATATTTATCCTACAAGACAAAATCAACTTTAAATAACCCATAATCACTCGGCAACGACTCAAATATACTAAGTATAAATACACAAAATAGAGTAAATTATTGCCATATCCGCGTCGAATCCACATTGACAGAGAACTTGAAAATTAATGCCTAAAAAAAGTAAAAAAACATTTGAGGGGTTTATAGAATTGAGGTGAAAACTTGTAACACTTTGAAAAAAAAGAGAATCAGTAGAAAAACACATAGCTTAGGTGACAAACTTGTGATTGTGTTGATCATCGATACTAAAAATAAATTTATGTAGTAAACCAAACTCAGCAAAATATACGACCTCATGCACTAGTTTACTGTGCACCAAAACATTTCCTCCTACCCTAGTACCATCATACTCTTTTACTAATGATATGAGTTCTATATGCCAACATGAGATATGGAAGTATAGAGGAAGAACTACGCATTAACAAATAATGGTAGGGAGTTCAATCTAGATGATATACCCCTAGCCAATATAGAATATGTTTCCCTTAATAACGCTCACGACATATATTTATTTACTACTCGACTAATTTGTATTGTCCATAGCATCATAATTAGATCAGTTATAGAGTAATTTCAAGAAAACATAGGTTGTCATGCTATGCTATTAAAAACATTCATAAAGATTAATCTCAATAAACATAGCATGCAAAATATAAATTTTATTAAGAGCAATTATCTCATAACACTAGTTCACAAATGTATTAAACCTGAACAACATAATGGAATTTACCACGAATGGTCCTCAAAAGACATAAAGAAAGATAAGTAGAATAAATCCTTACAAACCAAACTTGCTCTTTCCTCTGGCAACTTTCCTTCACTGGTGACTTCGGGTTAAAACCTTTGAGAATTTAGACCTGTGAGTGTATTGGTATTGTATTGAACTGCATATTTGAAAGAGAGGGAGAAGACCTCTTCATATACTATGATAGTAGCACCAAACTTAGCAACAAAGATCTTGCATGAGTTCCTATGTATCTATGATGCAAATATCTTAGGAATTCTATGAAAGGTTAGACTTGTAGCAAATAGAAATTGGAATATGAATTTGAGTCTATTTAGGAAAGTCTACTCCACGCTGACTTTTGATGGCTCTGCTGGTGCAAATCCATCGAGAATGAGACTTTGACTCCTCTTAAGAAAGTGTACTTATTTCCACTTTCTGTAGTCATTTGAATCATCAAAGTCAGACATTTTATGTGAAAGTTATATCTCTAAAATTATGCTAATCCGATTTTAAGATATAATAGCGCTTTGTGCACCATTAATGAACCACCATGCGCTCGGCGTTGTGCACAGCCGGTTGCTGAGTCAGATTCTTAAACTTCTTTGTTAATTGTGATACGTGTATGCTCCTTTCCATGTCACCACGTGCACAAACACAGTCCCCAATGTGTGAGTTTGCGCTCAGCCATATAGTGAATTTTGTCCTTTGATCTGATTTTGTCTGTTCTTTAACCTAGAAAATCCCTTTCAACATTTTTTGTATTAAGACCAAAAATTTCCTTGAAATATGAAAACTAACAAATACCGTTAAATTCAACCCTCAAAAAATCAAGAAACAGGTGAGTTAGTATAAAATAGATCAAATAATTTTTTCTCATGTCAGCCATCTAATGTATTCTTATGACAGTTCATTCTTATACAAGTGTCATCTCGAAACTGCATATCATCTTATCTACTAAACTTCTAAGTTCCAAAAATTTATGAGAGAAGAATACATTCAATCTTACTATACTGTTTGCACCCAACGTTACCCTTCTTGTAAGATTCGATTAAATGTGAGTTTTTCACTTATAAGTTCCTCACCTAGCTAGGCATGATGTTTGCTCAGCCTAATTTTTATCTAAGTTAGTTACATATATGTAATGTGTGCCATTGATGCTATGTTGTAAATCATCCACATGTGATACTATTGTGCCATTATTACTTGACTATGTTAGTCAGTTTTGTTGTTAAGTTTACGACTGCCAACTTAGTAAGTTCATTCTAGATTTTATGTTTGTTGATTATATGGTATCTAGTGATTTTTTTGCAAGAAACATAATGTCAAACAACGAAGGACGTGAAGGCAATGAAGGTTGTGAGGGAGGAGACGATATTGGAAAAAAGGGACGTTGGATGACAAAGATGCCGAACATCATTAAGGCATGAGCGAGAGGCGAACTTCTTCATGTCGGGTGGGTGGACGCTAAGCCAGTACCATCAAGTGAACCAAAATTTCGAAGCAAGCTCATACTCAATGTTAGGAAAATGGTGCAATTGCTTCTTTATATGAGAGGTTAGACAAATATTTCAAAGTAATAGAAGAACTATATTTGTGACATGATGAAGGTAATAATGAATTTGGTATTTGAAAATGCTCCTAGTGAACATTTATTTTAACTTTATCATTGTTTATATGTTGTTTGTGTGATCACAGGAGTCACTCACCAAAATTGAGGAATACAAGGACCAAGAGATGCGGATAGAAAGAAAAGTGAAGGCGAGACTTTCACAACAAGCTTTATAAGAAATACACCAAGTGCTGAAGACAGTGACACACCATGCAAGGAGTATGTATTCATACGCCTAGAGGTATGTGCTTTGAAACCATTTTGTTTAATATATACTTATTGGTTCGTACATCATGTTTTGTGTTTTGTGTTTTGTGCATGAGTGGGATGAGTACAAGAGAATCAGATTGATAACTGATGAATTACAGTACCTGGAGGAGTAGAGTGGGCAAGCGAAGAAGATTTTGTGTATCCCCACACTGCATCTTAACCCGGTTACTCAAAGGAGGAAAGGAGAAACCATTTGATAAGGGAACTCCCCCGGAAGAGGTCAGCTTTCCTTGCACTGATAGAGCCAACATGTGGGCACATGCGCACCAAAAAAAGTCATCAAAGTCGTACACCACTCCTTAAGCCTCTAAAGTTGTTAAAAGAATTGTAAGTCCACCACTATTTCATCATATTTGACTCAAAAGTAATGGTATTATCTTCTTACTACTAGAATTCCATGTACTGAACCAACCCAAGCAGGATGAGTTGAAGAGTCAGAAAGACACAATGACTTTTCAAGCCTATGGGTAAGAGGGATATCTTGATGGAGGCACATCCATTGCTGAATTATCCAGGCCGACTTTGTGGCAAGATTTTTGTGATTAGTCTCTCAAAGTATTTGGCCAAAAGCGTACATCAACAAAGGGTTACAAGTATTTGTATCGAAGGATCATATGTGATCATACCGCCTCACAAAGTATGGTCCATCACAGGTGACTCTGAGGAGCAGTGGATAGACAAATCATCCCTCTATTAACTACGGCACTGGCAGGGAGTGTTTCACACTTGGATCAAGCTCACAAGAGGCCTCTGAAGCAAGTCTAGAGCAGAAAAGGACCTCCTAGTGATTCGTTTGATGAGATCCTGATTGGTATGATATAGTTTATTGTGCCTATCTGTCTATGAATGCGCATGAGACTCGAGTGAGAGTCAATTTATTTTTTGACAATATGTCAGCTGGAAGTGTCTACTTATGGTACTTACGGGGTGTCGGCTCCTCTGAGTACCATGATGTGATAGGGATCGACAAGGTTTACCCGGGCCGCATGTTGGGCATGATGTGATCCTAAAGTCGCACATGAAGGTCATCATCATTGTGGTTATTAACTAGAAACTGCTCTTCTAGTGTCATACTAGAAGAAACAACTATTCATGGCAAGTGACGCACACTCAGAACGAGTGCTTTTTGCAAGGCCAAATGAGCTAGTCTCGTTTGACATAAAGGTTTGTTTTATAATTACATCATTTCAAATAACAGATTTATTAGTGCAAGGTATATCCAAACTCACATGTGTAGTTTCTCTCCTTAGACGATTGAATAATATTGGACTAACTCGATGATGAGTCTTCTAGTCTGGTAAGGTTATTGACGAGACCATATTTGACTATCTCATTCATGATTAACTCACCTTATTCTTACACATTCCCGAGTGTTATTTACTAGTGTTAGCTAGTTTTTATATTGCAGGATTATTCTAGGTCTTTGTGTGGTAACATGCTAAAAAGGTGAATTTTAGACGATAAGAGGAATCAGACATAAGACTGAGTGTCAGTCGAGCGCAAAGAGCCATGCGCAGAGGTTTACCACTGTGCACACGGGTAAGGATGATGTGTCACAAGAAGAAAGGATGGAAATAAGATGACGTGTCTCTAGCCACGTGCGAGAGCCGCGCGTGCGGTAAATAGAGCATGTGCGCGCGAGAGAGCTGCAGTTTCTAAATCAGTTCTCTAGAACATTTCTAACTTTCGAGGAGCAGAACTTTCGCCCATATGTCCAATTACATGTTTTAAGATGCTATAAAAAGCTAAGAAGATAATCTACAAGTTTTTATAAAGAGTCCATATCTAAATCATGATGGATAATTATCAAAACCTTCGACAAAGTCACTGGACAGATTTATTTCCTACGATCGACTCCAAATATGCTTCTGATTTCCAGAAGCATCAAAGTCCGAAATCTGTCTAGATCTCCAGAAGATTTACATGTAAAAAAGCGGCTTAAGTTGTAAGCTACCTTATGCATATATAGAGGGCTTTGGAGAAAAGAGAGGTGAATCGAGCATTCAACAACAAGTAAAGAACCAAGGTAGAAGATCAGCACGAAGCAGTGAAGAGCTGCTTGAGAGTCCACGGTATAGTAGGTCTGAGTAAAATTGTATTTCTTACTTCCTTACTTGCATCTATGTCTATGGACTTGGTGGCTAAACTCTCTATGCAGTTCGGGTACTGTAAACTTGTTGCAATTAATGTGAAATAGTTTTTACTTTATAAATTATGTTGACATTGTTGTAGTGCGTAATCTGTATGATTGCATTCAATTATATGCCATCTAATGTGTGTAGTGTGTAATTGCATGAAACCTAGGCACTAAGTCTGTGAAAACATCTTAGTTAATCTGAATTCCATAGCACAGCAGCGCAGTTGCATGTCTTGTTGCTAGAATTGACACCCTATTACAACATATTAGACATATAAATTCATAGCATGGCTTAAGAGTATGATGGATGTAGAATATGAGCAACTGACCCTATTCGGTAACATGAATATATATTTTACTGAATTCAGTATATGAGCATAATTTAATTTTTGTATCGAGGATAATTAATCTCATAGGTGAAAGTCACCTGGGCTACATGTTTGTCTTATCTGATTTCTTATCTAGTTATTCTATTTACTCCCATTAAATTGAAATCCCCTAGTCTTTTGAGTCTTTTTATTGTCTTTATTGTTAAATTATCTTCGTTATCTTAGTAAGCGACTCGGTCTTTATGATTTGACTTTGTACTTGCTACTAACTAGTTAAGTTAGATTTAAAAAATTTATTTGCATAAGGCTCTCAACATCCGATTTCTCACAAAGAACTTGGAGCAAATACGCCAAATAACGGTCTACATGGGAGGTTTGGATGTCGTCTACATTCATGTCGATGTTGAAATCTCGGGGAAGGACTACATCGTTATGTAATCGAAGGCGGACATGAGCGAACTCTTAGAGTTGAGCGCTTGTGGCTCAAACAACATCACAGTCTACATGAGGTATTAATAACTAAAAATCTTACATGCTTCATTTATAGTGCGTCAAAATATATGCTAAACATGTGTTTTTGTCCAAAATAAGTTGAATGCCCCCATCGAACCCTTTTCTAGGGGGATTTGCTAATCCCACCTAGATCTTTGATATGGAGAATTTCACCAAGGAGAGAGACTTACTTTAACACCAAGATGACTGTCGAAATGTGAAGGCGACTTATGCTATTTCATTCCAAGTAACAGCTAGCACTTTACGGTAAGTGGTTTGTATTTTTTATTCTTTGTAGCTAATTTCTTTTTTTATTTTAATATAAATATGTGAGAATTGTATTGATATATTGTGTAAATAATCACTAATTTAGTTATATTGGTGTCTCAAGGTGATCTGTCTGAGGAGGAACCTCATCTATCATCTGTGCTCGTATGGCTACTATCTGAAGTCACAAATGTCATACATCGTTTTTGTCGTGAATGGGTAAGTCTAACAATTATTTCTCTTGTTTGTAGTTGCTATGATGTTAGCTTTAATTAATAATTTTATATTATCGTGTGTAGCACAATGGATTAGTACAGATAAATGGAGGGTTGTATGGATCTTGATGCACCAAAATAAACAAACTGGCAGATTCTTCAGGTTCGTGATTTTAGTTTACATTGATTATTTTGCTAAGTTTGGGAAATACTTTTGTGTTCCTTTAATCAATGTAATTCTCACATGTAGGTAACCTATTAAGTAACTATGATGTGGATATTTTGTAATGTTATTTATGAAGGATATTCTTACAGACATGAAAAACCTATCAGGACATAAGATTAAAAATCTTCTAAGTGTACGTTTGTTGGTTCTACAATCTTATGTTTCTATTATATGCACTATAATTCTTATAGGCTTCGAAGAATGCATGTGATGCTTATATGTGATCTTGATTGAAATGCTTATATAACTAATTCATTTTGGTATGATTGATGCGTGTATGTGATCTATGAGTTTTGAGTATCGGTGTGATTCTATACTTATATGTGAATGTTATAGGTATATGTGACTGATGAGCTTTGAGTATTAGTGTGAATGCTCATTTGTGTATGTGATTGATGAGTTTTGATAATTAGTGTGATTGAATTCTTATATTTTATGTGATGATTTTGGTGTGATTGATGATTGATGAACTTGATTTTGATTGATTGTTTATAAGTGAATGTCATGGGCTTTTAGTGCATATATATGTGATTGCATCTTTTATGGAAGACTTATATGTTTTATATAAGTTTTCCATTATGGTTTGAGATGCTATATCAATTAAGTTTTTTTGCAGGTTCGTGATAAAGTCACCTATTTTTTATCGAGTACACAAAGATGGCAACAATAAATGATAACATGGACTGATTTTTGGAACAATTTGTAATGAACTGGTAGAGTTATAAATGTTTTATCATTTTTATTTAATGAAAACATGTTTTGATTCATCAATATATACATGTTCCTTAATGAAACCTATTAAAACAAGCTTGATAATGACTGTTCTGAGCCAAAATGAATTTCAATGAAAACAAATCTAATACAAAAATAGCATTATAGACGGCACTTACGGATTATAATCGTCTATAGTTTATACATATATTTTTAAAAAATAAAAAATTATTAAATGATGGCGCTTGTTTGTCTAAAGCATCATCACAATGCCTTAATGATAGATAACATATTTTTAATTAAGTATTTTCATTATATTTTATTTTTGACGGCATTTTTTGTTACAATACTTAAGATGATACTTAAAAACTCTTGAATTATTAAGACGGTTGAATAAAGCGAGCTTATTAAGCACAATCTAATGCCTAAAAAAGCATCGCCCTTCTATAGTCGTGGAAATTAGTTTTACAGCGTTCTAAATATGAAATTATATCGTGTTATTTGAAAATCTAAATTACATTTTGTGCGAATGATTTCTAACAGACCGATGATGGTGGCTTTGTCAGAGGAGGAACCGGGAGGCAGTGCGGCTATTTTAAGGGGGTATTAATATTTGAAATTAAAAAAAATTAATATATTGAGTTGCTAACAAAAATTGAGATGGGGATTTTTTTATTAATAATAATTAGTTGTAACTAATAAACTGTGTTATCTCATTGTAATTTTTATTTATTACAATTAGAGTTCATTTTCAATTTTTTTCTTAAAAATTTTAAACTTAAATAATAAGAGTATTTTTTTAGGTGGATCATGTCCACAATGTGTCACATCTGAAAATTTGAAAAATCAAAATGTCATGTGTCATGAATTGATTGACATTAATTAACTGAAAAATATTTCAAATTTTCAAATTTCTATGTGACACATGTCCTCGAGAGAATCACTAATAATATTATTGATTAATAAGCAAAAAATAATAGTCCATAATCCATATGGTATCAACTAGGGTGTAAATTCGGTTATTAACCGACCGAATAGAAAATTCGGTTAACCGAACCGATTAACCGATCGATAAATAACCGTTAACCGAATCAAATTTTCGGTTAACCGAATAGACCAAAGCTCGGTTAATTTGGTTAAATTAACCAATTCACCGAACAATTCGGTTAATTTTCGGTTAATTTAACCGAATTAACCTACATATTAACCAAAAATTCAGTTAAAAAACCAAATATAGTGAACCGTTAACTAACCGAATTTTCGGTTTTTTTTATAATCGGTTAACCGATTAACCAAATATACTTAACCGTTAACCGAACCGAATTTTCAATTAACCGAATTGAATTTTTTGATTAACCGAATTCGGTTAACAGCGGTTAAAAATCTCGATTATTCGACTTCGGTTAACGATTTTAACCGTATAGGAACCCCCTAGTATCAACATTCTATTTTTCCCTGAACAAAAATGCTGCAACAATTTGTGCAACTTTTCAAATAGATTATTAAACTTGTTAAATTTGATTTAAATATTCCCAACGCTGCCGCCTAACATGCAACAGAAATTCAGGCTTACTATTGGGAAATCAGTTAATGGAAGAGGTAAGAATCTAGCCTAGCAAAGCCCCACACATGAGGCTTCAGAATGGACATGGTGGACCAAAGCTTGAACAATGTACATGTCCTGGACCTGCTGGTACAGTTTAATCAACCCCTGTGGCCTCTGCCACCCTTTGCGACAATAATTGTGATAAAGCTCTCTTCTCTCTTACACCTCTCTGGGTGTGGATTCTCACCACCTTCGCACTCATTATTGAAGTGGTCCTCATCTGCCTCTTCCATCATTCTTCTTCTTTGACGAAACTTGTCCTCTGCTTCCTGTAAGAATTTGAATTTGGGAGGTGGGGATGACGCCTTCAGTATCCTCAGCTCTGCTTCACTCGATGTCTCAAAAAGAGGGTTGAATCCAAGATGGGTGTAGGCGCTGGTTGGAGTGAGTGGTGGAGTGATGAACATTGACGGAGAAGACACAGGAGTTAAATAGGGAGTTTCAATCTCAACGCTATGAACCATTAAATCACTCGAGCTTCTTTCTGATAATCTCCCATCTTCTGATTCCAACTCCTCTCTAGTCTCCTCCTTGATTGTGAACAAAATCCCCGGCGGCCCTGAAATATGACTATCGTGAAAACCCGCCAACTCCTCATCACTTCCAACTCCACAAGATTTGACAACCAACTCATTGTTGCTGCTGCTGTTGTCATTATGCCGCTGAAACCTGTCAGTAAGGCTCGCAGTGGTACCGAGTGGCTGAGTATCTGAAGGCTTCTTGCAGCAAAACATGTACATAAACTCTCTAGCCGAGCTGCTGGTGCTACTGCAACACTCATCTTCAGCTGTGCTTCCTCCTCTATTCCAACTCCTTTTCCACCATAGAAGATAATAAATTTCACCCACGAGAGCTAGCAACAAGCACCCGAAAGTTAAGCTGAGACCAAGCCCTATGCTGTTCAATGATGTCATCTCTCTGGACTGCGAACTAGATAAGCTCCATAGCTGTGAACTTGGTGAGGCTTTTTGGTGCTCAATGATGGCATGCGACCGAGAGTAGCTTTATGCGGTCATGTGCCACATAGCCCCCACCACGTAAGTCAGACAGAGCACTCGCATCACTTCCCACCATCGGTTTGTTAGGCATCCTCATTCAAACAAACGTACTAATATATTTAGGCTGTGTTTGGTTTAGGAAAAATTTAGCGGAAAAGAAAATTACTTGATGGAAAATTAGTAAAATTTATTGTTTGGTTTAGATGAAAAATAGGAGGGAAAGAAAATTAGGTGAAAAATTGGATGGAAAATATGATTTTTATCTCTAACAAATCAATCCAATCAAATTCAATGTATCTCAAATAAATAATCATTTTTTGAACAAATCAATGTATTTCATCAAGTTCAATGTATGAAGTGATGAAAGATTGATATTTTTCTATATATTTTTTATAAAATATTCCAGGATCATGGAAAATAAAATAGATGTCTAACAATTTTTATTGACATTTTTCGTATGAAACCAAACAAGAAAAAATTAAATGGAATCTCATTTCCTTTCAATTTCCTCTCAAACTTTTCTTTCCACCAAATTTTTCTTGAACCAAACACAGCCTTATAGTGTGTAGATTTCTGTCGTGCCATCTCATAATTTTTACAAATTTGATCTTCACAAATTTTTCATTCATATTAAAACAATTTTTAATAATAATAGATCATATTTTCAAATCTGAAGCGGCTTATAAAACAAAGTTAATTTATTAGCAAAATCTAAGCTGTTGGCAAAATTTTTAAATTTAAATACCATATAAAGTCCGTCTCAATAATATTAAATAATGTTTATAAGTATAAAGTGGCTAAAGCTTCAATAAATAATAGAGGGTGATTTCTAAAAAGTATAATAAAAATATCTTGTTATACAATAGACATTATTTTTACTTGTGAATGTTGTTTATTATCTTTTCACGAACCGTTTGGTATGCACGAATCAATGTTGTATCAGCCAATAAAAACAACTTCACATTAACATGAAGTGGTGTTGTGTCAGAAAATGAAAAACAACCTCTACACTAAGACGGAGCGGTATGTGTCAGACAACGAAAAACGATCCCATTATTGAGATGAAACGCATGAAAGTTTAACAAAAACCTCACTAGGAGCGAGGTGTTGGATTTTCTAATGGGACATATAGTACTTCATTTTGGAAGATTGTGTGTACAATTATTAATTCATTCACAAACTATATGTGATTTTTGTGTTAACATGACAACAACAACCAATATGGTGGTCTAGTTGTTAAAGATTTGTTTAACAATTTAAAAATTCTAGATTAGATCGTGAAAGCGTCGTTATCAAGGACAACAGCAAACCTCATTTTTTTGGTACAATAATAATATGTTTTATTAGTTATTAAAAATAATTTTACCATAAGAAGAAAATTTGAAAATTAGAATGACTATTCATTCGCATTCATACAATATAATATTTTTTTAACATAATAGGCAGCTGACTTGTCGTTGTCGGTCACCATATGATTCGTTCGAACACTCTAAATCATGAATCTAACCGAAATACCTTGAGTGGTTCGGTGTCCATCTCAGATATTTAAATCGGTTGCAAATGAGTATGATTCTTCGGATCTTGAAAAATGTAAATAATTCCTTTTTATTACTTGAAATAAGAATATATAAATTTATTTGATGTTTTAAATTTGGTAAATAATATTATTTGAGATGATACATTTTAATATAGTAGAAGTTATTCTCTGAACAATAATTTCTCATATCAAATCATAATAAACATACAAAAATTAAAAATAATTAATTTTATAAAAATGAAAGAGATTCTCAAAACACAACTTTGTATAATGAGATCACGAAAAGTCTTGGGAGGGCGGTAATAAGCAAGTATGCAATTTGTGTTGGACTGCTTTAGCTACTGCAGAGCTTTGTCAGCTCGTCAGTTTGTTCATGCTACAACAATGGCTGATTTGTGTGGGGGTAGTTAGTCGTTCAAGTTTTTTGTTGGTTGTTTTGCCTTTGGTGGCAGCTAAGTTTGTTCGTTGTGTCGAGCCGGATTCCCTCTTGTTCAACTCACTGCGTCGAGTTCGTGTTCTGCTTGCTGCGGGCTTGTTTCCGATGTAGTGTTAATCAGTATTGTATGGTTACTGCATGTCTTCTGTTTCCCCGATTGGAGCACTTTGGTCAAATAATTTTTATTTCCAAAAAGAAGTATTTGGATTTGGTTGTGACTACAGTTATGATATTAAGATATTTGTATGTGGCTCACATGAGATATTCATGGAAAAAATGCTGAAAATATTGTAAAGAAATAAAAATTTACACTCATATATTTTTTATAAATTAACAAATTTAATTGCAAATTAAAACATAACTTAATACCTTCCTACCCCTAATAACTGTGAAAATTGAGACATAATTTGAATATTGTATTTCTTCACACACTCTACACTCTGCAAAATAGAGTGCAATACTTACGAATAAAACCAATCAAAGAACAAATCAATCCTAAATTATACTGCTTTGCTCGTCTTCTGTTGCATATCTTCTCCATTCTTTTGTACTAATCTTCATCATCTTCTCTTCTAATCATCTCTAATCTTTTCATCTCCCATTTTTGTCTATTTACATCGCATCACACTTGCCTATCGATTTTCCCAAATCCCCTATGATGACTTGCTCCTCTACAAATTAAAAGCCCTACCCCAATTGCTTGGATCGCAAGTCTCAGATATTAGCTCGCAGCTCGGGTAGTTGACTGAGGCAGGATGTGAAGATGAAGTAGCAGCTTCAAATTTGAAGTGGACAAAAAATGAGATGATGACGGACGGATGAAGACGGAGAAGTACCAAATCATATTTTGCTGCGGCCAGTATAGTTTTATGAACAAAAGGCATCACAGCACAGCTTTGTTGATGTTCCAGGCTGGAGCTGGAATAATAAAAGACACTGGTAAAACGTTTTAAGACTCGCAAAGTTCTTCTGGCTAATGCAAACATAGAAATGGAAAAGATAAAACAAAAGGAATGATAAAATCCGCTCCAACCAAGGAACTAAACACTGCAATAAGCTGCTTAATCAACCTCCTCAATTTTGGGGCCAGCACCACTTCCACCTGTTGAAGGTATATCATCTGCAGCTCCCACATCAGGACCACCTGCGCCCTGGTACATCTTGGCAATAATGGGGTTGCACAGGCTTTCCAACTCTTTCATTTTGTCCTCGAATTCATCGGCTTCTGCAAGCTGGTTGCTATCCAACCAGGAAATGGCTGCATCAATTGCATCTTCTATCTTCTTCTTGTCTGCTGGGGGGAGTTTCTCTCCAATCTTCTCATCCTTGATTGTGTTTCTCATGTTGTATGCATAATTCTCCAGTGCATTTTTGGCTTCCACCTTCTTTTTGTGCTCTTCATCTTCACTCTTATATTTCTCAGCCTCCTGGACCATCTTCTCAATTTCCTCCTTGGACAGTCTTCCCTTATCATTAGTGATTGTGATCTTGTTCTTCTGACCAGTAGTCTTGTCCTCAGCCGATACATTCAAGATACCATTAGCATCAATATCAAAACAAACTGTGATTTGAGGGACACCTCTAGGCGCAGGTGGTATTCCTGAAAGCTCAAATTTGCCCAACAAGTTATTATCCCTGGTCCTTGTTCTTTCACCCTCATACACCTGAATCAACACGCCAGGCTGGTTGTCCGAGTAGGTAGAGAACACCTGCTCTTTCTTTGTAGGAATGGTTGTGTTCCTAGGGATCAACACTGTCATCACCCCTCCAGCAGTCTCCAGACCAAGGGATAGAGGTGTAACATCCAACAGCAACAGGTCTTGAACCTTCTCATTTCCTTCACCGCTCAGAATAGCAGCCTGCACTGCAGCGCCATAAGCAACAGCTTCATCCGGGTTGATGCTCTTGCACAACTCCTTTCCATTGAAAAAGTCCTGCAACAGCTGCTGCACCTTTGGAATTCTGGTTGACCCTCCAACAAGAACAACATCATGCACACTGTTCTTGTCCATCTTGGCATCCCTCAGGCACTTCTCAACAGGCTCCATGCACTTGCGGAACAAATCCATATTGAGCTCTTCAAATCTAGCTCGGGTGATGGTGGAATAGAAATCCACACCTTCATAGAGAGAATCAATCTCAATAGTGGTCTGGGCAGTGGAAGAGAGTGTTCTCTTTGCCCTCTCGCAAGCTGTCCTCAACCTTCTGAGAGCTCTTGGGTTGCCAGTAATGTCCTTCTTGTGCTTCCTCTTGAACTCCTGAACAAAATGGTTCACCAATCGGTTGTCGAAGTCCTCCCCTCCCAAGTGGGTATCACCAGCAGTAGCCTTGACCTCAAAAATACCCTCTTCAATAGTGAGCAGAGACACATCAAAAGTGCCACCACCCAGATCAAAAATCAAGACATTCTTCTCCCCAACACTTGTCGCCTTCTTGTCCAACCCATAGGCAATGGCAGCTGCAGTGGGCTCATTGATTATCCGCATAACATTCAACCCAGAAATCACCCCGGCATCCTTGGTGGCCTGACGCTGTGAGTCATTGAAATAGGCAGGAACAGTGACCACAGCATTCTTTATAGTAGTGCCCAAGTAGGCCTCAGCAATTTCCTTCATCTTCATTAGAACCATGGATGAAATTTCCTCAGCCGAGAACTGCTTCTCCTCCCCCTTGTACTGCACCACAATCATAGGCTTGTCACCAGGTCCAGGAATGACTTTGAACGGCCACAGCTTCATGTCGCTCTGAACAGAGGCATCACTGAATCTCCTTCCAATCAAACGCTTGGCATCTGTTATCAAACAAATGAACAGTACAACGTAAGCAACCATCTTTCAAACTCCAAGATACAAATGAAACAAAAATCGACATTTCCTTTCTAGTGACGCCACCCTAATTCCTACACTGGAAGATTCCAAACGACAAACCAACAAATCGAATCTTAAAAAACAAAGACAACGGTATGTCAGTCAGCTTCAGCATGTTTTGAAAGTAATAACGAGGGATTAGAAACCGTACCGAAGACAGTGTTGATGGGGTTCATGGCGACCTGATTCTTAGCAGCGTCACCGATCAACCTCTCGGAGTCGGTGAAGGCGACATATGAAGGGGTGGTCCTGTTTCCCTGGTCATTTGCTATGATCTCTACGCGATCGTGCTGCCACACTCCCACGCAGGAGTAAGTCGTTCCGAGGTCGATTCCGATGGCCGGACCTTCTCCTTTACCCGCCATGGATCAATTAGAAGAGGAGATGAAATCAAACGAAAAAAAAAAACCTTTCTGTAGGGTTCGCTAACGATTGAATTGTTGGTTGGTTGCGATTGAAATCGATGAGATATCTGGAGGGGAATGGAGAAGATTATATAAGTGATTTTTGGAAGTAGTTCGCGAAGCTTCGAGTGAACAGGAGCCGTTGGATCGTTATTTGTGATTGGTGCCTTCTCATGTCATCTCGTCAGGGCCTCATCTTCCGCTTCTCGTTGCTTCCAGATTTTTCTTTTCTTTGAATTTTTTAAATCTAATTTAACTTTTTTTATATAAAAATAAAACTTGTTACCTTCGGGCTTTGAACCGTTTGTTTAATTTGTACGGTTCTCCGCGGGATGTTGTTCAAAATATAAACAGAGAATGGAATATGGATGAAAAGAAAAATAAAATAACAAAAAATAATAATAAATGTTTATTTATCACTTGATCATTAAAATTTCTTATGCAACCACCGGTGGCGATCGATTCCTGTTTCCAAGGTTGGAATTGGGATACGACATAATTCATCGGTAGCCAGCCATTGGTGGTGGCCGATTCTCCATCTGTAATCAGCCATTTTCCGTTTTGGAAACAGAAGCATCAGAAACACTTGGATATGACTGATTTTTTATAGGTTAGAGAGCTTGTTCTCTTCGGTTGAATTTATGCTTCTTCGCCGTTGCTGTGGATTTATTCTCCGACAAATCGCGTATCCAATTAATAATATTTTTAGATTTCAATTTTTCTTTTTGGAAAGAACTATTGTATTCTAAAAAAGGTTTGTGTACAATATTTCTAGAATCTATCATTACATAGTGGAACTTTAGTTCTAACAAAAGCTTGTCACAGGCATATACAAGGGCTAAAACAACCATTAGACAAGAAGCCAACAGCTCCAACAAAACAACATTTTTCACTGTTACAAAAATAGGCAGGGAGTAATGATCCTCTACAGCCATGAGACATATACATTCTGCCTAAATTTTATCTGGTTTGTTCAATAAACCAGCAACATCATCTTCTGTGACTTAAGTTCCATTCATCTCCCATTGCTTTGGTCTCTGTGTGAACTCATGGGTAATTTTCATTCTCTCTGCCCATTCTATGTTCTTTCTTGTTTTCTTCTTCTTCTTGACTTTGAACAGTGTGATAACTAATTCCAACAGAGACTCCTTCTTTAATACGTCCATATTAGTGTTTTGACCTATGAAAATTCTTTTATTTCTTTCCTTCCAAATAGTACATATAGCTATATTAAATATTGCTCTAGCAGCCATCATCCTCATAGATGGACCTATCAAAAAAACATTCAGAGTGTTAGCCATATCATCTAGTCCTCCACATTGCTCTTGAACGTCCATTTAAAGTAATAGACAATTAGGAATTTCAAGGCCAAATGGGCATTGAAAGAATAAGTGGTTTATACTCTCATCTTGTGCCAAATAGAGCTGTATTTATCCTAGATTTACTTAAAATGTCTTTAGTATTCAATATTGTATACATGTCAGCCAAGTGATAAAACAGTGCTTTGATAGAGCTAATTTATTCCAGCAGAGTCCATTTTTTTTTTAAAATAATTTTATTTCATTGATAATGGTCCAAAGGACCTAGGGCTCTGAAAGCCTACAAGGGTGTGGCACGAGGCCTAGGAGTTTGGCTCGAGACCCTACAAAGGGTGACACGAGGCCTAGGGGTTTGACTAGAGAGCCTACAAGGGGGTGGCACGAGGCATAGGGATTTGGCTCGAGAGCCTACAAAGGGGTGGTCGATGCTGACTGAAGGGCTCAAAGGCCCATCTTCCCTGGACAGTCCGAGAAGGCCTCGGTGCCTGGCAAACCCACTCGGGGAGGGCTGGAGCTGCCTCGGCAGCCAGCGAGCAGGTGCAGACGCTGCAGGTCTGCACCCTGCAGTCTCGGACGACGCGACCAGCAGGCCATCTGCCTTTCAGCAAGCTTTGAGCTGACTCGCCTTCTCCCGAGGGCTGACAGTCGTACCCTGTTCTGTCGAGATGGGCTCGCCGACCGAGACGATTCACGGGCGGTTAGAGGCTGCCTGGGAGGAGAAGCTTGGCCGTAAAAGGCAGATCCGCCGCTCCTCCGACTGCTAAATGTTCTGCTGCACCATGCGAAGGGAAGACTGCCAGCCCAAATCGGGTCACCTTGACGAGCCCTCGACACCCAGACCCGGTTTTCCTCTGCCGCTCCACCCTGCCCAACACAATCCCGACGACATCTGTCCGTGGGGAGGAGGTACCCGCCGAACTGGAGCTTCAAACGCTGCTTGAGATCGTGGCGACGGCGCTGGGAAGGCCATCTGCCGAGCTGGACGGACGAAGCCACACCTCCGCAACATGCGATCCTCCTCCCAGATACACATGAAGGTCCAGCGCAGGAGACCAAGAAAGGGAGTAGCACACTCTTATGGGGCGGGGATGCCGACGAGGTTACGGAGATGACCGATTGGAGGTTCCAACCCGCTCCGCAACCAGCGTCGAGGCGTGGGAGACGCGGGATTCAGTCTGAACTATGACCAGGGCTGAAGCCGGTCACGACACCTCCTCGTGGGAAAGGACCGGACTGGATGCAGAAGCTTTGGGCGGCTGGGACTGGGGCGAGGGCCGGTTCGGGACCTCGACGGGCTGAAGACTTCGATCTCATGGGCTGCGTTATGGAGTGGTTGTGGAGTCCTAGGCTGAAGATGTTGGAGCAACTCTAGCAGGGACTCCTTGATTGAGGGCCGTGAGGCTAAGCGGATCGGGTTCCAGGCAAGGAGGTTCCTTGCAAGGGCGGAGCAGCGGCAAGCCACCTTCCGGTCCGAGTGGGTTGACGACGGAAGCGAGACCAAATGCCGACCGACCGAGACTGTCGGGATGGGGATTCAGGCCACCGCAGCAGATCTGACAAAGCGTCGAGGCTTTTTCCCGGGGTGACGCACGGCGGAGACAGCTGGCGGCTTGGCTGCGAGACCCGGGCGAAGAGGACTGTGGCGGCTGTCGGGGCAGAGGATGTGCGAGGAGGAGGGCCTGCCCCCGCACTCCTCCACCGCCGGAGAGATTTGTTAGAGAGAAGCTAGAGATCCGTGTCTCAAAAATCCCCCTTTCGAGTTTCACTCCTTTGCAACGTTACACAGACGACTTCCAGCAGAGTCCATACTTTTCAAAATCTGTTAGCTCCTCACCTTTAGTCAAATGCCAATATGAGGCAGCAATTGAGAAATGCTTATCTGAGGAAAATATAGTTTGAAGAAAGAAAGCAACCAAATCAAAGAAGGGTATGTTTCAATGCTTGTGGTACTCTTACGATCTAGCTGGTGCGAAAAGTATACTGTCGCAAGTCTCCCAACTGTGGTTTTTTTTTTCAATATCATTTTTTCTTATGTTCAAAATTTTAAGCTAAAATCTCGATATAGTTTCAATGCTTGGCAGAAGCTAGGGAGGATGAATTCGAGTTCATTTTGTTTGAAGAAAAATTCTCTGTCTCCCGTTGGTGGTTTTGGTGTAATAAGTGCTACGGATGTTGCAAGTAAAATGCTACTTTTGCTTCTTTTTATTCTTCATAATCTCATATTGATGTTTACGAAGTTAGCTCTGCCACTATGCAAGTCTCAATGATAAAACTGATGATGATCAACTTGAATCTACATACATACTATTTGTGCACTTTTGCAATGCAATGCTTACTATGCAGACCCACTTAAATAAAAACAAGTGTCCCGACTTTGAATCTTTTATTATGAAGGAGGAAGAAGGCGCATGTATTAAATACCTAGTATCATTATCTCTAAAATGTATATCAAATGCTGATAAGTTCCCGTAACTGTCTGATGAATTTGTTGAATCGATCCATTGAGCAGGTCGTTATGGCACATTTTATGAGATGACTTTTATATAAAATGCTTATAAGTTTCACTTGCTCGCTTTTTTAGACTTGTATGATACTTTTAAGGCTTTCATAACTTGGATACTTTTTGTAAGACTCTTATGCCTTTTTGAATTAGCTAAGAATTTGGATGTTATTGTAAGATTTTTTTTATGCCTTGGATGATTAATGAATGAATATAGAAGGTCTGTGAGCCTATTTTGCTTATGTTGTTTTGAATTTGTCTAAGAAATGTTGTATATGTTATTATCTGAAATTCAAGTTCAGAATGGATATAAAAAAAATTCATATGCACAATATTTCGTCATTAATCGTAGCTTTCAAAACAAATAAGCAACAGTAAAACCATGTCGCTAATTTACGTATGCTTAAAAATTGTTGCATGTTCACCACAGGAAATGACCGTTGCGACGGACTAAAAACTATTGTCTTTACCTTTGTGACCCTTACAAATGCATCGAAACTAAAACCATCACATGTTGGTCGTCTTAGCCGATTGGCGATAATTTTTTGGCCCGAGGCTACAGTTTCAGACCGCAACGGTACGTATTTCTCTCGTAGTAATTGTCTTATTGTATTATATCTCTGAAGGCATCTCCATCTTTTTTTCGAATTGTATCATTTTATTTTGGTCAAAAACAAATTTGCTTTTCAAAATTTTAAATTAACATATATTGTAAAAGGTACTTCACAGCTACTCCTAAATTTTTTTACTTTTTTTTCACATATATGCTATTATTAATGTATACATTATTGCCTTTTAATCTTAGTGCAAATGCAAATCAAAGTCAGGGTTGTCAAGTCCTCTGCCAAGACGTCCAAGCTCCGCCGACAATTCTCCATCAGCAGCTTCATGTCATTGCCCCCTCCGGCCATCGATCAAGTACCTAAAGCTGAGCCGAACACCAATTTATTCATTTTTATAATAAAAGTTCATCATATGACTGCCAATGATGCACTACACCATACAGTTATGCTTGGTCGTCAGTGTGAGATAAAAGAGTAAAATTTTACTATGCATTATTAATGAATTTTTTTTTTTAAAATGGTCCTTTCGCAGCATTTGTTTTCCTGACTAGTGCCGTTAAATTAGTTTTCAGAAATGGCTTAGTTGTGTCCATCCGCCGTTTCCAACCCTTGTTCCTTTTAATCGAGCCGCGGTTTCAAGCTGTGTTTCGAGGCTGAATGGGCTTGATGCTGACTGTGCAGCCCAATCAGCGTACATGTGGTTGAACGGCTATTTGATCTCGTGTGTGGACTAAGTCCAACCGTGGTACCAAATGGCTGTTGGATTTTATTTCAGTCGCCATTTGGTACCGCGGCTGGACTTAGTCCAAACACGGTATCAAACGGCCTTTCGACCTGGTAAAGCCTCTGAACATTTTTTCAATTCCAACCGCCATATGAAACGGCGATAGGTCTTAAATTTTGATTTCTTTCATTTAGATGGTTTGATTTATTTATTTTTTTATTGCTTATTGGTTTGAATAAAATAATGTACAAGAACTTGAAATAAAATGTTAGAACTTAGAAGCATATATATTTGTTTTCAAAGAAACAGATAAGTAGCATATGTAATAATTTCACACATTAATAGAAAGAAAGAAACATGCAAGTAGCATATGTGTGACTCTTAATCACTTCCTACAACGAGGATTTCTCATGTGGTGTCCAACGATAGGGCAGCTCTCATGGAGTACATTAACTCATATGAGAGGATCACACGACGTGTCATCTAGCCACCCACTTTTCAGGTCCCCACTCATCAGCCATCCGCACCTGAGCACACTGTGCTGGTGAGTGACTTGCATACATTACAATTATATTAGCAATCTCACTTTTACATGAATGTGCAGAGGAAGTTATTGTTGAGGAGCTATATGGCAGCAGCAGAAGTTTTCATGAGCAACGCGAGTTGGCATGTGAATAGGATCGTGCACGATCTTTTTCACACTTGTCGTAGTGATTTGGAGAGCATTAACAAAACTGCTAGTCTCAAAGTCGAATCTCAGAATCGATCCTGAGGATATTCGACTCCCTTCAGATATTATATAAACTTGAATCCAACAAGTTTTGAACACTTGGATATTGTTTCTAACATTCTTTTTAATATTTTAGATTTGCCAATACCATCGCCGATTGGTCAAACACACACCGATTCAAATGACGATGAGGATCATGGAATCGAAGGAGTAGGACCATCTCAAGTGACCCAGCTGACACATAATCTGGGTGAGGATGAAGGTGACTATGCGCCTTGACAGTCACAACGTCCGAAGGTTGCGCCATCTCGTTGGACATCACATGAAAAATCACCTCCTCATTGTAGGAAGTGTTAGAGTCACACATATGCTACTTACATGTTTTTTTCTTTCTATTAATGTGCAGAACCATTTACATATGCTACTTATCTGTTTCTTTGAAAACAAATATATATGCTTCTAAGTTCTAACATTTTATTCCAAGTTCTTGTACATTATTTTATTCAAACCAATAAGCGATAAAAAAATTAGATAAATCAACCCATCTAAATGTAAGAAATCTTAATTTAAGCCCGATTGTCGTTTCATGTGGTGGTTGAAATTGAAAAAACGTTCGGAGGCTATACCAGGTCGAACCGCCGTTTGATACCGTGTCTGGACTAAGTCCAGCCGCGGTACCAAATGGCGGCTGAAATAAAATCCAACCGCCATTTGGTACCACGACTGGACTTAGTCCACACATGGTCTCTAACGACGGTTCAACCACGTGGACGCTGACTGGGCTGCACAGTCAGCGTCAAGCCTAGTCAGCCTCGAGACACGATTTGAAACCGCGGCTCGATTAAAAGGAACCAGAATTGGAAACGGCGGTTGGATACAACTAGACCATTTTCAAATTCAGTCAATTATCAAATAATTAATGTAAATAATTCTGATTTTTAATTTTATTTTAAAACTAAACAAAACACTGAAAATGATGAAATGATAAAATTACAATATATTGGAATGTTCAAAAAGTATTTTACCAGATGACAGTAAAAAAATAGTTTGACCCATAGTTAGAGACCACTCAAATTTTCACACAACATTCCGTATTCAAGCATCTGACAAATATATTCATCTACTGATCTTAAGACAGAATAAATGATATAAATTGCTTTCTTCCGGTCCGGTCACATCCCAACTCAAGTATGCGTAAAAAAGCCAGGCTTCCTCCGTTCCTATCCCAACTCATGTATACGGACATAAGCTTGGCAGGCGGAAGTAACATGGGACCCCAAAAAATGGACACTACCCTTGGCTCATATCCAACTGGTTATGAGAAAAATCATTCACTTCAGTGAACAGACTCGATTTGTTGCAGAAAAACCAAACAGTGGGAAAAAAATTCTACCCCATTTTGGTCAGGAAATCAGTTTTTTATCTATCTTGCACAATTCTCAAACCCAAAATGCCTTGGACTCTAAGCAACCGGAGTTACAAAACTGAATCCACAGATTCTCTTAAACCATCCACAAGGAGGTTGAGGCCTATTTTTATTTATTTTTTATCCCATAGTTCAAACCAAAAACAAAACCTGCTCCAGAAGTCAGTTTAGGGGTCCACAATTTGTATGAATTTGACTTCCACATTCATCTGAAAGTGAAATACTAGAGGTTTCTCCAAAAGCATTCGGACTCATAAAATTAGGTTTGATCAAGTGAATGCTAGAATACCTATTCATCGCACTACTACTCCCGCAGTTGTATAACCACTTGGAAATGCAAACTGAGTTCTACAAGTGATATGGATTTCCAGCTGACCTTGCACTGCATTTCTTCAAGTATGGAAGGGTTGAATTTCCCAAGGGCAGATAGGAATACACTCAGAGCATGGTCACAACGCTTCTTGAGACTTTCGGACACAACGGCTCACTTTCTTCTTGAACTCGTCTCTCATATCTCTCCATTGTTTCTGCAATATTTATTAAAAAGAACAAAATATCAACGACTAGCATGCAAACACTGGCCACGAGTTAAACAATCAAAGCCAATGGCATCGACTTACCGCAGCTTCAACATTTGCAGGAGACTCATCGTTAGGGCTTGAAAGCATCGAAATGATGCTCAGGACTATACTCTCAACCTACAAAAAACCAGAAGGTCAGCCTGCAATATTCGGTTCATGATGACATCTTAGCTGTAGATAATAAACTAGTCTTCCTTAAATGATTAAATAAAGCGGAGTTAGATTTAGGATCCTGGATATTTGAATGGTATGGAAGTGTCAACTTGGAAAGATCAGGAACAAGACATTCACACATGGTTCAATTTTTTTCATTCCAATTTAAGTGTATATGATGACAGTCTTGTTTCAATGACCATCACTCTTATGCCGTCAACAGTATATAATTTTTTTCACTTATCGAATATATGGAAAAAAGGAGCCATGGAGACATCATCAGATCGGGGCTAATTATTGATCCCACAGTTAAAAGAAAAGTTGCAAGCCTAAATTCCATCCTTGAAATCCCACTTAAGGATAGAAGACTATAAACATATCAGAAGCTAAGTATTTATCAACAGTAATTTCATACCAATAACGAGAAAGTGGGTCAGATAAGCAGAGATGCTGTTCACCCACCGCACAACGAGTAGTCGGAGATGGTGACATGAAAGCTCTCAGACAACATACTTGAAATTCACATGATTAAATGTGCGGGGGAAAAGAGAGTACAAATCATGCCTTAACTCTTTATATACTACCATTCAAGTACAAACAATGTCATGTGGAGTAGCTGGAGCTGGAAGGAAACAATTAAACAGAAAAAAAGTGAAAAAAGTAACATATCATCCTCATCCTTACAGTGTGAACAGGAGTCCATCGCTCACTGGCAAGTTCGTAACCATTGGGATCATCGCCCGGAGGATGAAGTATAGAAATGCAGACCTTTCCATCAGGGTAAACTGTAGTAAAAAAAATAAAAAAAATAATGTGACAATGATCACATATAATTCTGATCTAAGCAGACTTTGCACAATGTGGCGGAGTAAATAGACAGACCATTGGGATGCCACATCTCTGAAATGAATCTCACAGTTGGAGGGCTGTTTGGATAGTTCTGAGGAAAACTCATGATTGCATTGAAGAATCCCCCATCACTAAGAAAAAAGAAGAAACCAGAGCTGATTAGGGGTAAACAGCTTAAAGGGACTGAATTTGTAGTTCTAAATCGGAGGGGTGGGTGGGGTGATAAAGGGTGATGTTCAATCCCCAAATTCAGAATCTTTTACAAATTATAAAACCTCGAAACTTCATGATGAGGATTAATAATCAGGAGCAACAGAATTCTTGTAAAATAGGAAGGCAGAGAGCTTACTATAAAGTGTCCGGCGGACCAATGATGGTGACACTCCAATCGAAAACGTTGGTCTCGTCGACTAAGCCGGCTGAAAACCCATCAACTGGGTTCTTACTTAGATCTGCAAACAAAAACCCTCAGACACCGTGAATTGAAGAACGAATTGGATACAAAGTGAATTGAAGACCGCGATACCTCTCA
Organism: Kalanchoe fedtschenkoi; assembly: GCA_002312845.1. Taxonomy (NCBI): domain Eukaryota; kingdom Viridiplantae; phylum Streptophyta; class Magnoliopsida; order Saxifragales; family Crassulaceae; genus Kalanchoe; species Kalanchoe fedtschenkoi. The sequence continues at coordinate 4,887,632 of NQLW01000039.1, read as the reverse complement.
ATTGCTTCTGAAGAAGCAAGCTTGCCTGATTGGAAGAAGAACCCATGAAAGATCAGATTGGCGAAAGTTCTGATCTTTTCAGGCGAGGCCGCTCGAGGGTTCTTGCTGGAGGAGAGACAATGATGGTGGAAGAAACGAAAGAGGGAGGCCGATCACGAGAGACGATTTCATTAAGGTGCATTTATTTAGAGAGAGAAATCGGGTCATGCTTCCGGTTCACAACACGCCTGTTGAACCAGATGAGTTGGTCGATTCAACCACCGGTTTGACCATAGAATATATATGTACTTTTTCAAACATTATAAGATTAATTTGAAAAACTTTGTAAGTTATAATTGTAATTAAATTTCAAACAGTCAGATAATTTGCTGTGATGATGGTTATAAGATTGACATTCAATTCTTAGTTGTCATGTGTATTTTTAAATATAAATAACATTTAAAAAGTAAATTGTTTTACTGCTTGTTGATTGATTTTACTACAAATTGTTTGATTGCTTGGGATCTCAATCCTATAACAATAGTCTATTGATTGGAGTTTTCAGTAACTACATTGAGTTCGAATCTTGTGAAACTCAATCAGAATGTATTATATTTACATATTTTTTTAAGAATTGAAAATAACTTTTTTCTAGTAAAGTCAAAATAAAATAAAGGAATTATCGGATATGGAGTGACACCTCATATACACTAAGAAATGGGTCAAACATAATATAAAAACACAACCCATGCTCATCTGATAAATATTCAACTCATCTGATGAATATATACAATCATTTGATGAATATAACTGTTCATCTAGAATAAATCAACTGATGAATATAGCAGCACAACTGATGAATATATAAGCACAACTGATGAATATTTCAATTCATCTGATGAATATTCAACTAATTGATGAATATATAAAATCATTTGGTGAATATAGAACGCTAACTAATTAATATAGCAGGACAACTGATAATTATAAAATACAATTGATGAACATTTTAGCTCATCTGATGAATATATAAAATCATCTGATGAATATAACTTCTCATATGAAACAATCCATTTGATGAATATAACAACACAATTGATGAATATATAAGCACAACTGATGAATAACTAAAACGACGTCATTTCGAACAAAGAGCATGGTGTTTAATGAACGTCAGAAACGCCGCTATGATCGAGAACCCAAGAATTTGTGTGTATATGAGGTGCCACCCAAAAAAATTTTCCTAAAATAAAAACATGTAAATTTACCATAAAAATTAAAACAAAGAAAAACATATTAGCTTAATTTGAATAGTTAGTAGGCTTGACATTCCGTATTTTTATCTCCCTTTTCAGAAAATAGGTATTAATTGAGCATGATTTTTCATATTCCGAATTACATTTACCTAATTTGAATTATCAAGCTGATTCTTAGCAAGTTTTCAGTTTCTCTGGTTTGATACAATTTTAGCGGGTTCATATGGTATTTAACGGCAATCACTCGTGGGTGCGTTGAGAGCATTCATCATATAAATGCTTTCGCTAAAAAACGATGTCATTTTAAATTTTTCACTCATCCATATTATTCACTAATATTAAAAAATATTTTAAAAATTTAAATAAATCCAAACATAATCAAATAAAAATTAAAAAATCCAAAAAAATAAATATAATTTTTTAAAATTAAAAAAATTAATAATTTAAAAATAGTTGTGAAATATTAGCTAATTATTCATCGAATGAAAATAGGAACCCATATGATGAGCATAAGTAATCATCTAATGAACATAGATGTTTATTTGATAGATGAAGGTTCAGTTGAGAACTCCAAATCATGTGAGAACTGAGAACTCAAGACAAAAATAGTATCAACACACAAGACACAATACACAAAACGCGTTCACAAAACACAAGACACAAAACGTCATTTTTGTCTTGAGTTCTCAATTTTCACATGATTTACGGTTCTCAGTGGAACCTCCCTCTTATTTGATAAACATATGTATTTAAGTGATGGACACAAAATGGACAAATAAGGAACATAGGGTTTTTAATTCTCTTGATTGTTTTTGTTTTTTTTAGTTCAAAGCTACATGAAGAAGCCACCGCAGAATTTGCCATTCAACGCAATGGTGCATAACCGGAGGCAATACTACTAATTCATTTTTTGGTTCGATTTTCGGTCCGATTATAATAACTATGATCTAATCTACTCAATAAAAGTTCATTTAAAATAGGGTAAATTATAAACACATTATCTGTACTTTCACCTGATTTCATCAGGATTTCAAATCAGATACCGTACTTTGTAATTTTTCAATTCAAGTACTCTAAGACTAATTTTGAAACTAAAAAAAAAACTATAATTCATCTTATTGAATGTGGATTCTCATTATCATGCAATAGACTATATAATTTATAGTGTTGATGTACTAAATCCCATGAATTGTAGTGTTTTTTGTTTCAAAATTAGTTTTAAAGTACTTGAATTGAAAAATTACAAAGTACAGTACCTGATTTAAAATTAGATAAAAATATGTGTAATGTATTTGTAATTTACCATTTAAAATAATACAGGTGTTTCATGACAAGTTTTTGGGTGCTCTTAATAACACGTAGGACAGGTACACCCGGGTCAATAATGGAGCTGACATCCGACATGCATTTAAATTGAATCATATTTAATATGAGTTTGACTAATTTCGTCAGTTATTTTCATTTTGAACGGAGAGATGCACATTTTTCGAATTTTTAGATGTTTGTCTATAAAAAAATATTTATTTTGATAATTAAATTTTTTTATTCATTATACACAATTTTCTTAAAATTAAAACACAAATTGTATCCCACAATTTTGAATACACTCACCTTAATTTAACTTAATGTTTATTTAAATGAACTGAACATTCATTAATGCACAAAATTTTTATTTATAGTGAATTTAATATTCATGAGTATTGAATATTTATTTCCAAAACTTCATTTTGAATTTTGTGTATTTTCATTTAATGACTACGCTCCTTCTCAAATGTACTTTATTTATTTTCAAACATCATTCAAATTTTATGTAATTTCATTTAAATGACTATAAAAATTTGCAATAAACTTTATTCATTTTCAAGCATTGTTTTAATTTTAAGTATTTTCATTTTACGACTACGCTATCGCTAATACTTCTCAAATGCACTTTATTCATTTTCAGGTATCTTTGTAAATTTTATGTATTTCATTTTAATGACTACACTACTTTGCAAATGAACTTCATAAATCATCATTCTCAATTCTCTCAATTTAAACACAAAATTTAAAAAATTATTAATTTCAAATATTTTCATTTTTGAATGGTTTGAGTAACTATTTGAATGAATAGTATATTCATTTAATAACTAAAATTGCTTTTTCGGGAGCTAAATGTTCACTTTAAATCAACACATTAAAACTGCAATTCATCATCTTTCTCTTTTTTTTTCTTTTTCAAACGGCTCTTAGAAAATAATCTAATAACATGATGTGAAAAAGTAAGGAAAGTATTGAATAAAAAATAAAATGTGAGCCATATATTTATTTTTATAGTTTTTCAGTACAATTTATTAGAAATAACTTTCTTTCATAAACCTCTTACGATTAAATAGTGTTTTGAAGAACATTATCACTCTCTTTGTTCAACTAGGTAAAGTTGCATATTGAAGAATTTGACGAAGTCCAGACCATTAGTTGTGCACGATAACATTATTTAGAAGCTTTAAAATTCTGGTCGTACCTTGTTTACTAAGCTTGTAAAATTAGCAAGTTTATAAAGGTATTCATTCAATATATAATTGTTGTGTGTATTTGATTGTCATCGAGTTTCATGTTTCTTATCATTGGATATATTGTTTATCCGGAGTATTGAATCTGTAATGCGCACTATTGTTTTTGTAAAACCCGTTCCTAGATTTTAAAATCATTTTACAAATTATATTTATTCATTGACTCGTTGCATTTATATACTGAGCAAATGGAATAGCGGGAAACATGTTTACGAAATATATTATAATGTAAATCACAAAATATTTTTCCAAAAAAAATTAAAAAAAATTAAATAGTGTTCGGAAATAGACCGGAAACTTGCCGCAAAACTGCTACAAAATAGTCTGCCGATGATTGGTCATCAATTAGCCGAAAATCCTTTTTAGTCGAAAGGAGGGCGGAATTTAGTCGAAAAATATCAACCCTTCAGTTGTCAGAACCGGTCGCAAAGTGGTCTAAAAAAGAAGCCGTAAAGTGGTCGGAATCTCACCGAAAATACTTATCGGGGGAGCCGTTGCGGCTGACAGATTTGACTGAAAATTCAGCCAGCAAATGACCGAAAATTTGATTTTCGATTCATTTCCGGCCACATTTTTTACCACCACATTTTTTATCAAGAAATGTCATTGTTTAGAATCACCGTGATAATAAAATTAAAATAGACTGATTGTCATTTGAAATTAGAAACTGGAGTGAAAAAAAAAAGAAAAAATTATTTGAAAAAAAAAACTCACCCAATTATAAATGAAGCGTAGATTTTTTTTTAAAAAAGTACTCCTTATTAATAGTCACCGATCCGGATGAATTGTACACTAAAACTAACTAGTCTAATGTGAACGGAAGAAAAAAAGTAAAGAAAAATGTTAATACTCACAACAAATACCTGACCCGCGTCTCCCTGCCTCTTTGTCCCTCCTGGCCCGCCTTCTTCTTTATCTTCTTTTCTTTCTTTTTTTTACTTTCTGAAGCTAAATTTCAGTCATCCCTTTCTCACTCTCCTCCTCGTCGTCGTACCAAAATATATACTGTGGTTGTGGAGAGAGCTCATGACCCAAAATAGCTGAGCTAGTTCGATCCGAGACGATGCAGCAGGACAACAGGCGCAACGGCAACGGGAGCGACCTTCCTAACCCCCACTTCCACTCCACCGTCTCCCTCCACAAGCTCCGCAGGCTCAACCTCCTCATCCTCTTCCTCAGGTTCGCCACCTTCTGCTTCTGCTTCGCTTCCGCCGTTTTCATGCTCACCAACTCCCGCTGGTCTGATTCCCCTCACTGGTCCGACTACGACGCCTTCAGGTCTCCTTCTTTCTTTATCCCCCGCTCCACTAAATTATTATTATTACTCAATTTAAGCGCTGAAATTAATGGACACCACCAGATTCGTCATGGCCGCCGCCTTAATCGTCGCTCTCTACTCCCTGTTCGAAACGGGAGCCTCCGTCTGGGAGATCTCCAAGGGCACCACCCTCTTCCCGGAGACCCTCCAAGTCTGGTTCGATTTCGGCCACGATCAGGTCACAGCACCGCACTCCCTCCCTCCCCCCTCTCCCAATTTACTCATCTAATAACAGTGTGGTGGATGTGAGCAGGTGTTTGCCTACCTGGTGCTGTCGTCGACGGCCGCCGGGACGGAACTAGCGCGGAGGCTGAGGGACACGGGGACGTGCGCGGCGGCCAAAGCCTTCTGCGTCCAGTCTGACATAGCCGTGGCCCTGGGTTTCGTCGGGTTCGTGTTTTTAGGGTTTTCGTCGCTGCTTTCCGGCTTCAGAGTAGCCTGTTTCGTAAACAACGGCTCGCGTTTTCACCTCTGAGGAACACCGCATTAATTAACTCGACACTATCATGGTTGGGCTTTGTCGGGTGGTGGTCAATGAATGTTTGACTCGGATTTTGTTCTCCCAAATTTATTGATGAGCTTTTGTCAGCTCCAATCCGTGTGTGTATCTTCATTTTACAATTGTGAAAGGTGGTTGTCTTTGCCTACACCATTTACTAACATTTACTAATCTGTTGTCTTTTTTTAAAATAGAATTAATAATTGCAGGGAAGAAGAATAGTATCCTGTTCCTGAGACAGGAAAAAAATATATATACCTTGAACTCAATTTCTTTGAATAAACAATCATCAATCAAATCATTAGGTTAATATCCTTAGGATGTGTTTGATTTAGAGAAAATTCGAGGGGGAAATGAAAAAAAAAATTTGTTTGATTCAGGAAAAAATTGGAATGTAAAACTAAATGGAAAACTAGATGAAAAATTTGAAGAAAATTTTTTTTAATTTAAAGAATATTTTAATACTTTCTACAAAAAATTTCACAACCAAAAGTGAAAATAAAATGAATTTTTTTATAAAAAAATATTTTCCTTCATATTTTTCTTTCCCTCTAACTTTCCTTAAACTTTAAACAGCCTTAGGGTGTGTTTGGTTTTGGAAAAGTTTCATGGAAATGAAAATAGAATGGAAACCAAATTCTCCATGGAATCCATTTTATTTTCCACTTGTTTGTTTAACATGAAAAATTTAAAAGAAAATGTCATTTATTATTGTTGTTAATCAAAAATTTTCATACAATTTTTCATCAAACTTTTTTTCCATGAAATTTTCCATCTAAACCAAACAAAAAATTTCTCTAAATTTCCATCTAATTTTCCTTTCCATGTAACTTTCCCTAAACCAAACAAAGCCTTAATGTCAACAAACACCTAATCATCAGACAGAGTTAAAAAAAATGCATGCGTGACTAGCGTCCAAGGCATATGACTCACAAATCTGTCACTAATCTGAACTGAATGATAAATTGTCAATCCTATCATCACCAATTAAACAAATGAGTGTGTCAAATAAGATATTATACAATTCTAGTTAAGTTTGAGAGTTCTTTCATCTAATAAATTAGTCTTTTGCGTCGACCCTTCTTGTGCACGGTAATATTACAAACTCCTTGAACTTAAATTTGTGTATATTTTTATTTTGTGAATATGTAAAAAATCTGTAGAAGAATTGTAATCAATGAGAGGGAGCATTATTTGGTTTGAGATGTGTGTCCTTTGTGTTTGGTCTTGATGGGAATAATAAAGATAATTTCTCTATTTTACTGTGTCATTTTGCTTTTGAATTTTAATGAAAATGTTGTAATTCAACACCACTTCCCCCACAGGATTCCATTCCCTCAAAGTTGTGTCTGGTTCAAGGAATGTTAGACAAAAAGGAAAATTAGAAGGAAAATGAATCTCTCAAAAAATTCATTTTATTTTATTCTTATTTGGTTTGAGGTGAAATTTTTTATAGAAAATACTAAAACACTCTTTAATTTAAAATAAATTTCTGTATAATTTTTCATTTAATTTATATCCCTAATTTTCTTCAAATCAAACAAAAAATTTCTTTAATGTTTCCTCAAATTTTCTCTAAACCAAACACATCTTCAATGTCTTTGCCGATTATTATACACTTTTGACAACCTATATATGTGCCAGCATTCTGAATAAGAACAAAATACATATGACCCGCAACGGCTGCAGATTTATGACATTAAAGTCGTATTAGAACGATTAAATGTTGCTACGTGTTAGCAGCAAATTATATATCAAGACAAATTTTATTTGAAAATTCAAGAGTTAATACATCTAATCATCAATTCAAAAAACATGAGCATTATTATCAAATTTGGAAATATAAAAAAGTAATTTAAAATTTCACTACAATTATAAAATTAAAATTAATTCGAAAATTTAAAAATACAAAATATTATAATTAAAAAACATTATTTAGAAGTCACGTCGCTGATAGGTTGAGAAAAGATTGTGTGAGCAAGGTGGATATGAAGGGATGACAATTTCGATCGTCCCGCCCTAATATGATCATACTCGTTGTGGAAATTGTTATTGAAGAAGTTTTGATAGATAGGTTTAGGTATAGTATTTGTCATACTCGTTCCGTACCCGGTCAATTGATGTTGACCACCCCGAAATCTCACCACACTCCGTTGCCCATCCACATAGTAAATACAAGTAATATGCAAGCAAATTCTATAAATAATAGGTACACATATTTACTTTCATAATTAATGTGTTTTACTAGTGAGGGTCATCAATTACTTTTTCTAATAAAAATTCTAAACTCATTAAATATTATTTTATATTACATACTATCAACTAATCCTAAGTACGGGGTAATTCAAGCACAATTATCATTTATGTCCGAGCCTCTAAACTCAATCGTCAATCATTCACAATGTTAACATAGCATTATATAAATCATAATATAATTTTCCATCCTTTTTTATTTCAAACCATGGTATAAATATTTGTAAATACTAGTATTATTTTTATTTATTATATTCATATGTGACATCAATTAATTTTGATGAAGATAGTGTCCAATGTCTTTTGTATGATTTGTTTATTTTCTGAACACTACAATACATTAATTATTTTCAAATAATATTTGAAAAAATATTGTAACTTTAGTGAAAGATTAAAATTCAGATACATTGTAATATTAGTATATTTTCTCTTAGTCTTTATTTATTTGTCCGGATATTTTTTGGTGAAAAACTCAATGTGAGTTGAAGTCATGAGCTTTACTCATTAGTATATTATCTCTTTAGTTCTCTGAAATTATCTTTACAGAAAACAAGGAGCGTAAGGTGGAACCAAAAAATCAAATAAAATAAAATCAAACCAAACAGTTTGGTTCAATTAATCAAATAAACGGAACCAAAAATGATTGATTCGGTTTGATTTTTAATTTTAAAATTTAAACTGAATCATACTATGAATCTATTATAATATTTATGATCGTTTGATTAAATCAGAAGCAAGTACAGCCGTTTAAGAAAAAACCCTAAAATATTCATTTGGATTTGAGTTGTATCTTCTCTCGCTCGACCTTTCTCTACCTTCAACGTTCTCCTTCTCCACCGCTTTATCTCTTTTTGGTGATACCAAGCCCTCAGAGATTCTCTCCTTTGGTCGTTCTTCTTTGGCCCGTTCGCAATTTTCCTTCATCTCTGTTTTATATACTAGAAGCTCTGCCTGCCATATTCTGTATGATTAAACTAAAAGCTCCACCTCTCAAGTCTCGCCTTCACCTCCTACATGATCATATAAGAAGCTCTGTCTCGCACAATTTATTTTCAGATGGATAATAAGAAGCTGAATGCGATAAAGAAGTTGTTGATGGAGGAACATCTACTTCCGTCTATGAACCTAGGATGTAAGGAAGTTGAATTTTTTTCCATATATGATCACTTTGTTTGTAAGGTGTATATAAACATATTTGTTGCTCAAGATTTATTGTATAGTACTGGATTGATTGGTTTAGGTTGCAGACAACTATTTCTACAACTTGCACAAAGTGTGAATCAGCGGTGACAAGCGGTTTACAACAACTCACTTCTCTTCAGCATCCATCGGGTGACGCCAACCCTTTAGGGTTAGTGGAAACTGTACTTTTATAATTTATTAGTAGGTTACATAGCTAGCGGCTACAAACCATATCCTTAAAAGTTTATTTTTTGGTATCCACTATCTTTTTTTGATTTTATCTGGTATCTTTTCAGGTTTTTTATTGCAGAAGAGACTTTAACAGAGTTTCTATCAAATGCCATCTAAACTGCCATAAAATGGATTCAATTACCTGGAATGAAGATTAATACATTTTTCATTATCTTGTAGTCCTAATCCCCACTAAGAGACAACATATAAACCAGTTCAACAAAGTAACCATTGAACTATTGCCACTGCTGTGTTAACAAGAAGAAAACATGTTGCTCATCATGATTGAAGAAGAAAGGCTATTGATTCCAATGTAAAATTAGACTACATGAACACATGCGATGTTTTATTTGGCAAGAATTATAGAAGAAAATTTGATTCTCATAAGTTGTCGATACTTTTATACTCTCCTCATCTTTGGTAAATTTTGGTGTATTTGGTTGTATGTATATACATTAGAGGATGGTTGTACATGTTTAAGAAAACTTGACATTTAACATTGTTTTAAGTGAACAAACTGAATTGAAATTAAATCAAACCAATCAATTTGATTCAATTTAGTTTTTCAATTTATATGGTTCAAGTTCGATTTGAAATAAAACAAATCAATGATACTGGTTTGGTTTAATTTTTTGGGTAAAAATAAAATAAATTGCATTGTTATACTCCTGATAAGGAGTGATGCACCCCGAAGACATGTCAGTAAGGAGCTTTTTTTAAGAGAACATCAAGGAGCTCTCTGCTACACTACTATATTTTGTTAGTTTCATAAAACACTAAATTATGAACATTTCATATGCCGCCTCACATGTTCGATCTCTCGACTACACTATCATTTATTTTGCACCTTCATTAATTATGAATTTTTTACAATATCAGTTATATATCTCCATCTTCGAATTTAAATAATGACATATTTATGATCGGATATGGAGTTTCTGCATCATGAATCAGACATCGAATTACTTATCTATCTTTTAAAAAGTTTCAACCTTTTCGGTTGAATATATGAACCCAAATTTCAAACTTAGCCATGTTAAACCTTAATTAGGTGGCAATATTTAGTAGAGCATCAAAATCCATGGTGCTGGAAATACTTGAAGTTTTTTATGATAATGAGGTGGAGTTAGAGGAGGCAAAGGAAAAGGAAAATATGGTGATGTCGGAGTCAATCATTTTAAATCTTGCACACATGATTTAAACATTTTTACGAAATTACATGAAATAGATTTATTAAGTGTAGCAATCATGCAATTGATTGTCCGAAGGACAAGCTGCTAGTCTTTGTGATTCTGAGTCGACCAACTTTGGGGAAGAGATTGTTGATTAACAAGCTTATTAAGCGGAAGAAGGTGAGTCTCACTTTCAAAAAGGAAGGTTGAATCTAAATTTGTAGATTGTTTTTAAGGTTTTGAATTTAAGTTTCAAGTTGTTTTTTGAATCTTTGAGGCTGCGATTTATGTGTGGCTTTCTATGAATGGTCTAGCTTGGATCAAGGTGATGATAGTGACAAGATAAATTTAGCGACATGATAGATGGCTTAATGAGAGTAGAAATACTTTAGATTTTAATCATAATATAGTATTTTGTATTTTTTAAAAAATAGAGTAGTTCGGAGGAAAATCATGGTAGTTTAAAGCTCTTAAAAGTTTTTTCAATATTTTAATAATGGTTAATGGTTATCCGTGGTTAAAACGAAACTCAATGAGGATGGGTACGATTTCGATTTTCACATACCCGATTGGTTATGAGGCATATATTATTTTAATTTTTTGAGACGGGTACGTTATAGTAATATGACTAACTGCCTCGAACCCTATTGTCATACCTATATATGAGAAGGTTGGGGTTGGTATAGATGTTGAAGTCATATATAATGACATTTTTGATGGTGAGTAAGGGATCAATTGGTAGAGGATGGTCTAGATTGAGATGATTGCAGAAAGAAAGTGATGACTATAGTAAAAGATGTGGTTGAGGGAGTTTGCAGTCGTGTATGTAATAGTCGCGATGTTTGGATTAAGAGACAGAATGGATAAGAAACTTATAATGATGGTTGATGAATTTAATGTATCGCTCAGAAAATAAATGTTGGTATCATATTTAAGATATTTTAAACAAATATGAGGATCAAAAGGGGTCATTTTGAAAGACGAAATCCCTAACAACGGATATGGTAACTTTGTGATGATATAAAATGACTTAGTCACAATGGTCTTGTCACTTTTACATGCCTCCAATTTATGACTTTCTCTACTGAAGGTGTTTAATTGATAATAATTTAGTGTAGCTCAATATTAAGTACCGGGTCAGCTTTTTTCTAATGATTGAATAAAGATTGAGATTTATGAAAAAAGTCATGTCTCTCTTCTTTAATATTGTAATGGAAATTCACTTTACCTTGTTATAGACAAGTGAAAGTTTACTTGTTACAAGTTTTAGGAGAACCACTCCAAAATTGTGAAAGCCACTCTTTTCATCGACATGGAAATGTGAGTAGACATCACTTCTAATAGCAGATTTGAAATGCATAGCACGAGAAAAAGCAGAGAACGATGACAGTATGGAAATGGGAGCTAGTGTTGAATATTTTTATCTCAACAAGATTATATGACCATTATGACCTAAAAGTTTGGGCTAATCAGTCATAATTCTATAATCCAATATAAGTCAACTCTTCTTTTATTCACTTGGCAATGTGTGACATTTTGCAAGTGATCTCATACTCAATAATCTCTCCTTCATTTAAGAAAATAGCACACAGTTTCCCTCAATCATTATATTGTTATGTCTTTCTTTGTGTCATACATCCTCTTCATAGGTTTGCTATGTAATTCCTTTTTTTTCAGTTGGGTCCAATCCACGTCCTTAGTTGATTTGAGACTCTCTTTGTCCTAGTCATCTTACTCGCACCATTACGAGCTACACTTGGTGCCCTGCGACATTATTTATACTATGTGTGCCTGTCCTCGTACCTGACCACTGTAATATATCCCACATCTCACATTCGTTCCAGATCAAACCATTACCATTGATACTACAATAAATTTCAGCTAGCTGGATTAAATTATATCCCCATTGTAACTCAAAATATAAATTTATAAGTCATGATTCCATAATCCAATATGAGTCATCTCTTATTCTCTTCACTCAATACATGACATTTCATCAAGTAAACTCATACTCAATAGCTAGTTGAAAGAGAGAAGAGCTTCACCAGTGCCGAAGTGAGAATTTGAGAAAAGACAATAAACAAACTTGAAAAAAGAGTAAATAATAAAAAAATCATAATAATAATAAAGGGTCATAAGCAGCAACCTCAACTATACATTATCCATGACGATCCTAACAAGGAAAGATCATATAATTACCAATTTAATAGAAATGTATCATGTGAAGTAATCTACCTGTTGATCCTTTTTCACTTTGCATTGAATTTTGGTGGTTGTTAATAAATAGTTTTTATGAATCAATGGAGAATACATTTGGTCTTCAATAAATTAAAATTAGATCACTTGTGACTTGTAGTGTTGTAATCTAATAAACTAAAAGAGGATAATATTACTTGCTTGTGCGCTCACTATATTTTAGATTTCAAAATAACACCATATAAACAGAAAAACACTTTTAAAAAATTAGAGTGAAATTATGCCATTTTTGAGTGTATATTCTTTTAAACAATACATTTTTATCTTTTAAGCTTTCTTATAGATGAAAGAATAACACAATGTCATTGTATTTGTTTCTAAAGCGCATATGTGAAGAGATTAGTAAAGTTTTTTTGCAAAGATTACATATAATGAAGAGGATGTTGGCCTCATGAAAGCATAATTAGAATGAGCAAATAAGTGTCGGACTCAAAAATAAAAATATTATGAAAAGAAAGTTAGCTCACTTCGTATTTAAATGATATGAAGCAGAAAACTGATGTTGATTACGTTTTTAAAATTTTCATAGTAAAAGTCTTCATAGTCATTTGGTATTTTATAAATTCTTTTAATTTCATTGATCTTGTTGGCGTTTGCAACCTCATTCATGAAACTCAAACCTTATCAAACTCTACAAGTGATGTTCATTGTTTATTTCTCTGTGTATGCATGCGTTAATATTAAGCATATAAGTGCCTTAACTTTCTGTTAAATTGATCACATATTATAACTAATTAGGACTATGATTTAATTTATTTATCGTCAATTTTCATACACTGATCTCTGAGAGACTGTTGAATTCAAAACAAGAGTGGGCATCAACATTATACTTAAACCAACATTATTGCTAATTATTAGAGGCTCGACCTTTGTTTATGAAAATAATATGTACAAAGCGCATAAAAAAATCTAAAATCTAAAACAAAGTTACATTCAGTTACTTCCAAGGTTATCAAATGTCTGATTATTTGTTTATTTCCTTGCAAAGAAAGCATAAGATGAAAGTTTTCATGATGGAGGAATGGTATTATCACTATTTTTAAGGATGAAAGTAGAGTAAGGACTTGTTTTATCGACAACAATCGCTGAGGGGCGACAAAATGTATAATGTTGTTGGAGGAGCTGCAAAGGTCAAAGAGGACACTTAGAGCTTCAATTTTGTTGTCATTATTGGCTTTGTTTTTTTGTTCAAGCTCGCTCTACATAAATATGAAAGAGGAGAAAAAACAGTATAAGAGGACGAGACATGGCAACATCAATATTCAGTCGATAGTTATGTTACAATTTACACTAAAAACGCCAAAAATAGCAATCTATGTCCTCTATTTTTATCGAGAATGCGGGAATGTGAGGAAATCTAATAGTCATATAAAATTCTAAAAATATCAAAACTTACTAGAAATGTTTCTTAAATAGTGTTTGTGTTTAAGACACTATTTGAATCAGTCTTTTGATTTAGTGGTAGGGCTTTCAGTTGGGTCGGGTAGACCCAGACCCAGACCCGCCCAGACCCATTTTTTTAAGGTTTGGGTCTATCCATTTGGGTCTTGGACCCATTAAATTTTATCCATTTGGATCTTTATAATGATTCTCTTTGATAATTAGTTTATTTAGATTTGAAATAAAATAATTTTTTATAAAAAATAAAAAATTTAAAAAATTGAAAATAAATTCTAAAAAAATAAAAAATAAATTTTAGAAAATAAAAATTATTTTTTAAAAAATATTTCTAAAAAGTTAAAAAAAATTAAAAAGACTTACTTTTAAAAACTAAAATTTATTTTTTATTTAATTATTTTCAAAAAATTAATTTCATTTTAAAATAAATTTAAATATAAACATATATTTTTCATAATTTATTATTTTCATAAATAAATATTTATTATTTATTTTATTTGATAATTTAATATTAAAAAATTTATTTTGGGTCTAATGGATCTAACGGGTCCAACTAATGAGTTTGAGTTTGGATCCAAAATTTATTAAAATATTGAGTCTGAATCTGGATCCGGACCCAAATGAAATAGATCTGGATCCTTCCAATCCAAATGGGTCTGGACCGGATCCATTGACACCCCTATTTAGTGGTAAGCACATTTCAATTAATGAATGACATAAAATAAAATAGATTTGAATCTTTGCTAATTTGAAACAATGAAGAATAAATTTGTAAAATTCAATTCAAGTGAGAGATTGAAATCAATTTAATTCCATTCGACCTCAAAAGAACGTACCATAGCTATTTAAACCACATTTAAGGCCAAACATGTGATGCCTCTGTTTTTGGTTCACCAATTTAACCACCAATCAATTTGATCGCAGGCTAAATATTAATGAACCAACTGTTTCTGTCCGGTCCAGTTAAATGTACCGTACATTACGACGTCGTTTAGGTTTAACCACTCGATTCTGATAACTCCGGAGTACACTTTACATCCGACCCTACACCCATCAGTGTCAGGGTTAAGACTTATGCACCCCACATGCATATACCTGCTTTCGCATTTATAATGCCTTCGTGAAAGTTCCGCAACAACTGTGGGCTGAACGCATCGTTTTGGCCGTGTTTATTCGACGAAAATTAAAGAGAAAAAAAATATAAAAAATAATTTTTTAAAAAATTATTTTATTTTCTCTTTATTTGTTTTGTGATGGAAAATTTCCTAAAAAACATTAAAATCTTTTTAAATTAAACATTTTCTTTCAAATTTTTCATTCCTAATTTTTCATTTTCTCTCAATTTATTTTTGGGGAAAACCCAAAAAGAACCATGGACTATCACCACTAACCCAATTGCGGTCAGAACTACCGCGGTTTTCAAAAGGAATGCGATGAAAAAAAATTGGACTGATTTTCTAAAATAAAATTCATCATTACATTCCAAAACTAATATTATTATAATACTTTAGATTTGTATGCGAAAATTATGTCTTTTTATTTTTTTATGTGGCTAAAATGATATAATTTATTTTTATAACCAAACGACGTAATTTTCGCTCATAAATCTTAGTCATATAATAATATTAGTTTAAGAATATAATGGTGAATTTTATTTTAGAAAATCAGTCCAAATTTTTTTTTCATCGCATCCTTTTTGAAAATTACGGTAGTTCTAATCGCAATTGGATAAGTCGTGATAGTTCGGGATCCTTTTGGTTTTTCCCTTTATTTTTTTTCTCAATTTTTCTCCGAACCAAACACAGCCTTACGGATCTGAAAAAGGAAGACGTGTCTTCTTCGTTCCTCTATGCTGTTTCATTCAGGCTCCACCAGATTCTATTGATTTCCTCCCAACAACTTTCTCTGCCCAAAGCCATTTTCTTCTAATTTCGTTCGTCTAGCGATTAGGCGCACGCAGTCGGCGATCAGCTTCAACATTGTGTTTGTCGCGGATGTGACTTCCAGTTTCTTCGGAATTGATTCAGGCACGGATACTGTGATTCATTTTCTCCAAGTCTCTCTCGATTATCTGCCCCAACACTGCGCTTATTGTTTTTGATCTCTCCTAGTCGGTTACTGATTCGTTTCTAGCCTTGTTTTCTTCATGTTTTTGAATCCACGGTTGAATTATTCTCGGTACAGGTATAGGTAATTATGCTACCTTGGGATTTTTTGTATGTACCTTTATAATGTGCTTATGGTAGAGAAACTTTGCTTCAAAGATGGGGCTGTCTTTAGTTACGCAGATGTTCCGCTTTGATTCTTAACTTGACTTGATTTTTAAGAATCAACTATGGACAAGAATTGTATCTGGTTCAACCGTTCAACTTTAATCTTCTCATTCCATTCCCTTTGTAAGACTCGTGATAGTTTTAATAGCGTTGGGTCTGAATTGTCTGAGACAAATTGTCATGGTTTTGTTAAAGCAAGGGGCTTTTATGATACCCGGTAAAAATTGCTAGCTAGCACATCAATGTCATAGCCATGGCCATGTTTCAAGTGTTGTTTCATTTAGTTCTGTGGCTTACATAATGATATGTTGAGGAGGGTGGAACTCGATGTTCGGGCCATATAAGTGATATGAGACTACTGCTAGTGGTTTGTCATGTAGATGCTTTATTGGTTTTACTTTCTAATTCTGATCTTGTGACAATCATGCAGGCTGGTGGTGGATTAACGAATGTCCTATTGCTACGGATGGCTACTTAGAACCAAGGCAATTCTCCCTATAATTTGAGCATAATCATGAGAAGTTTTCCCTAAACTTGGAAACAGGTTTGGGTTCGGGGCATGATGCTTTGAAGTGGAAGTGTCCCCAGATTTATTTTAATGGCAGACTTCTTGCAGTTTTCTCGGTCTAGTATAAGTGTCGCACCAGTTGCAATTAGCAAAAAATTGCAACCAGAAAGAAGTCTAGTTGTGCATACACCTGATTTATCTAGAAAGATTCCCAAGCGATTTAGCCTGATAAACCATGTTATCCCTGGAAAGGGGACTATTATCGATGTTGGCATTTTCCTCCTCAAACTTGCTGCTTTAGATGTAGCTAGAAGGTTATCTAAGGCTAAATGTCCGTGGCTTTGGGATGGTCTTCAGGCATTACAACTTCTATGCATTCCGCCATTCAAGTGGATCCAGCGATGGGATCCATTCAAGGGATTGATCAAATGTCTCCAGGTAAGTACTGTCAGTTTTTATTAGTTTTGAGCAAGTCCTATGTCTTAGAAGCCACTAAGTCTCATCTAAGCAGCATTCCATCAGTTCTAGTTACAACTCTCAGTGTTACAACTTTGTGTGCATTAGGTAAATGGCACATGTTCCTCAAGAATATGTGTTTCACAGCCAAAGCTTCATTTTAAATGTGTATGTATGTCACATATGGTTAACGAATATCGACTAAATGGAAAGGGACATGATCTTGTTGGATAAATCATCAATGGAATTCAGTCATGACAATATTTTGTTCAAATAATCTAGATGAATGGTATTACACATCCATCCATCGGATTTATCAGCCATTAAGTGGATATTTGGAGTTAAACGGCTCCAACAGTATAAATCACAGTCCATCATCGTCTGTATTTGATTGTGACTCATTGTCTGAAAATTAGCTGTCAGCTAAATCTGAAAGGTCAAGTAATGACTATAACTGTCTGACTAATTATTTAATTTATAAATAGAGTTTGTCAAGGCCAATGTTGGTGCTATCGGTTGCCACCACCTTATCAGACCAGTTCTTATGCGTGGAGGAAACTCCAACTGATTCTAGCAGTCCTCAAGAAGGCTTGGGATTACAGCTAGCACCTTCTGACTCGACATCTGGTGACGTACGGTGAGTACTGTTTTGTAAGATGTTTGTCATCTGGCTATTGGCATCAGATTGTTGTACTCATAGCATCACTATGTAGCAAATATTATGATTGTCAATTTTGATTTGCCATCCACAAACAGTTCTGTCCTTTAACCAGGATCAGAGACTTGGAATATCTGAATGTTCTTCATTTTAGTCAAATTTCCCTGAAAATTGTTCATTAGTAATATTGAATTTGTCTGCTGTCCTTCCCAAAAATTTATTGACCACATTGTGGGGGCACCCCTTTATTGTTATTGATTTCCTTATTTTTACCCAAAAAAAGCTAATAAGGGTAAATATTAATTTGAATTTTTTTCCTCTAAATCCCAGTATCACTAATGAAGTTGAGCAAAGCTTGACAGCTGAAAAGTGGTTACTACAGCTTCATGAAGAGTTGGATAAGCAGGGCATTGTTTTGCCAGAAAGGTAACTCCTATATATTACTATAGAGTCTCTATTTAGATGGATCATTTCCTTCCTACCCTATCCTAGGGTCCTTGATTTCTATTTTCCGAGTCGGTGGAGGTTACAAGGTTTTAGAGCTGGGAAATTGGGAGAATAGGAGAAGAGATGGGAGGATAGTATATGCGTTTTTTGGGAGTTTGTTCTTTGAGTTGAGCAATGAAGGGTTTGGAGGGATCAGAGTGCGTGAATTTCTTTGACTTTTCCTCTTCCAGTTTTATGAAATGTTAAAAAGAGTGTAGTTCACATAAATAATTTCACTCAAGTAATATTACATTATATAGAAGCTATGATTTTGACTATTTGGCATAGCAAAGAGAAGTATGACCTTTTTCTGATTCAACAAAGTCTTTTCTAATACAGGATCAATGACGATGAGCTACGTCGTTTTTACATAGCCGCAAATGGTGATTTTTCAACCTTGTTATCATCTGTCAAAAAGACAGTCCGGTGGAGGCAGACGTATGGTATTCTTTCTCAAGAGGAACTTGAAGTTTGGTCAAACTTGGTATTTTGGCATGGGCATGATGTGAATCTTCGGCCATGCCTCATCATTCGACTTGGTCTTGCTTGTGCGAATTTGAGACCCGATGATAAGCCTCGGTTTGCTCAAGCAGTTGGTAAGTATCGAGCTTACCCATCTTCTTTTGAACTGTCTTCTTTGCCAATACGCCTGTATCATTCACTAGTCAACATGTTAAATGTCAATAATCCTTGAATATTGATGGATGCAAACATTCCAGTTTCCTTGTTTCTTCACAGAGAAAAAAAATATTGAAGTTTCAATTTAACATTTTCTCTCTCATTGCTGCATGCTGACAGCTTCAATGCATTCAGTTAATAGTCATGTTTCATTTCCACTAAAAGTATAAAGTTTAATGTGGTGAGACTTATTCATAATGGGGGATCTAAAATTTGACAAGGGAGCATTATGCATTCTTTAAATGAACAGTGTTTTTTTTTAAAAAAAAATATTCACGATCAGGTTGGAAGTTTGAAGTCTTTGATTTCCTTTAGAATAATACAGAAGAAAGCAGCAAACTGGTCTTATGTACTTCAGGGAACCATTTAGTCTTCATTTCTATGAATTTATAGTTTTACTCTTGATTTGTCTTTGAATGGCCCGCATATCCTTCAGTTGTTTGGTTGAAAATCAGTATTTTGTAATATGCAATTTGTTGTTATCAACTGATAATCAGTATTTATATTTTTGCTTGCCTTCTGTGCTCAGTTTCCCAGGTAGAGTATGGAGTGCTTCACCTGGTTGAGCCACAGAATCCCCAGATCATTGTCTTGATGGATTGTGATGGCTTGTCCCCTCTAAGATTCCCTATGCAGATGATGCGATCCATCGCTGTCCTGTTGCAAGATCACTATCCAAACTGTCTTGGTGGTTTATTTATTGTCCGCCTCCCACCAGTTGCTCGGGTGATCATACAAACTTTGACTCAAGTAAGAATCTTATGAAACTCATCCTCTGCAGTATGAGCTGTTGCTCGCCCACTTAGATCTCCAAATGCATACTTTCTTCTTTTCGATAATCCAAGCTCTAATGGCTGTATAAAGTGGCATACAGTCATTGGCTACAAATGAAATGACTTGATTATCTCCAATAACCTGCTCTGTCTGATTTCAGGTTTTGAAGCCCGTGACAAGGAAAAAACTGAGGATCCTAGGAGACGACTACAAGAAAGTATTATCTGATTACCTCGAGACACTTCCCAATTTCCTGGGAGGTCACTGCAACTGCTCCAAGTGTTCGATGGTGGGTAAGAATCTAAGCACGTCCAGCGAAGCAGGGGCGAGGGCAGTAGCATGGCAGAGCCTAGACATAATCAGCGATGACACCGTGGCTTCCCTGGGTGGGGATGCACATGACACGGAGAGTGACTTGCGAGAGAGCTGTGAGCATTTGCTGAGGACAGCCATTATTGGCGCCCTTATGTGTTGGATATTCATAGCTTTTATCATTGTTTGGTATAATCCTTAAAATGACTATTAACACGGCATTGGAGTAAATATTTGAGGCGATTTAGGATTGCCATTCAGTTATGTGACACTCGTATATGATTATGGTTTTCGTCCTAATATGATAAATGTTCATGGTGTGTTTTCCCAACTTATTTGGAGATTAAGTTTTTATTCTTCAGCTCATTGGATCTGATTGAACATTTGAAACTGAAAATGTGTTCTTTCTAGTATTAGATGGAAATTTAAATTCCTACCATTTAATTCGAAGTTCAAAATGAATTATTATAAGATAAGAATTTGACAGAACTGTTCACCCCTCACACACTCTCTCACCTCTCCACTAATTTTTTAACAGTGACAATTGAGTCAAACTCATTTCGGTTATAATTTTTCATTTAATTTTTCATATAATTTTTTCTTATTTTTTCTAAACCAAACATGAGATTCCTTTCCACTTTCCTCTAAATTTTCATTTCCACCAAATTTTCCCTAAACCAAACACACCTAGAGATTTCACCTTCAATCATATGTGGTACAATAGATTGGCGAGGTGGACATGATGAAACATGTAAAAGAAGTGAAGAAGGTCAGAAATCGAGTAAGAAACAAGTACTAAGAAAATTTTATCGATAAAATTTACTGTAGTTTGGGGGTTCTAGTTATTGTGCTTTTGAGAAGTTCACTTTGATGTCACGGGTTTGGGTAAAATTGTTAGTATGATGAATTATTATGTTGTTGCTGATAAGTTATGTGCGGCTTTCTGTGCCTAAAAAAGAAATCAAATCATGGTAGTCAAATATGTAGTGAATATTGTAGATTAACATGGTTGATTGTAGTTTGATGTCACCATTTGTCTTTGAAACACAACTCGTTTTTCTATTTTTTGTATGAAAAATGGGATATGAGGTGACACCTCATATATCTTAGGTAAGGGATCGGGTCAAATTACATAGTTTTGCTAGTATTTTTTTTCGTTTTAGAGATTTTAGGGTTCTAGCATACTAGAATATTAGGATTATAGAATTTTAGAGTTTTAAAATTTTCAAATATTAGGGTTTTGTGGGTTTAGCGTTTTCTAGGGTTTCATACCCTTAAGGTTTAGGATTTTTGGATTTTAGGGTTTATGGTTTAGACTTTTTTATTTTTTAGATTTTGTTGTATTTAAAACTATGCTATAAACATCATAAAACTTTAAAATGAAAAAAAAGAAATAAAACTATGTTGTTTTGTTTGATCTCTTACCTAACTTTTATATAAGGTGTCACCTTATATCTCATAACCCCTTTTTTGTATTGTGTTTTATCTAATTATAAATATGGTTATCTTGTCATGGTTAATAACTTTTCACCGTTTGTTACCATTGGTAGTAAATCTGATTATCCGCAATGTCAGTTAAATGGGTCGAGATTTTTTTTGTCTTTGTATTTTCACGACTACTTAGTAGTGTACAGATAACCTTTCGCTGAGTTTATGATTTATTAGTTTATGAAAATAGTGAATAATTTAAAGTTTTGATTTTTCATAATTAATTGGTGAAAAGATAAATGGGTTGTGCTATAACCTTCAGGTTTATAAAGCGTGTAAAATTGGTATATAACTTTGTATAGTAAATGTATTTTTACTAGTGAACATGTGTTTCCTCGTGCAATTAATCTGTGTATGACCCATTGTGAACATGCTTTCGACCTTAACTGGTTTGTAAACGTTAAATTGATCGAGTCTTGAATTTACAGTGAATGAAATTATTTACTTTTATTCATTTGAAAAAGGTGTTAGACGTAGCGGTCGCTTGACAAAACCATTTGTCAGCAAATATGAAAACACATCAGATGACCAAAAACGTTGGATGATAAATTAATAGTTTTTAAATAAAATACACAAGAAATGAAAGAGGACTCCAAACAAAATGAAGGCCAGAACAAATATGATGGAATATTGGTTTTTATGATTGAAACAGTGTATATGTTTCATTTTTACGCGTACTTGTTATTTGAATTTAAAAGTGAATATGGATCTGATGATATTTTTAGGTCTAATAGTAATCATATGTAGTAGTATTATCTGTACTGTTTGATGGCAGTGAATATAGTTTGAGAAGTGGCCCTTAATGATGTTATTAATTTATTTGTTATACTTGTCACCATATGTGTAACTTATTTTGTCAAAGAAAATATAAAAATTGTATTTATTAATATGATTCATTCACCATTAGTATGCATTTGACCAAAGTCACAAAGTGTGACACATTTAGATGTCGTTCTGTAAAATTAAGAGCTGAATGTTGAATGCTGTATGAGAATCTGAATGGTCAGACCACATCTGAATGCTGATTGCTGAATGATTTATTTTTATTTGGTAAATTATTTTATAACACATCTGAATGCTGATTACTGAATGATTTACAAGTTGTTCATAAATGTGTCATTTTTATTAGCATGAAAATGTGTCAAGACAAGTGTCTAGATTTGCTTGGCTCGCAGATCATATGTATGTAACAGTCATTAGACATGATGCTCATCCTTCTTCTTGTTGGGCTTGAATGCCTATTATCGACAGTAGGATAAGCACAAACGAAAGGAAATAGGGATTTGTTTAGGTTCATTACTTCATCTATCAGGAAATGACATAACTGAAGGGGATAGCAGCGCCCTGTTTCTGTTTCTAGGCCTGCCCAGCCACATGAATCTGCTAAGCTGAAGACAAGCCATCCACAGTCACATCTAGTCGGCTCCCTATGATCTTATAATTAAAGACACAGAAGCAGGTACGATGATGCTTCCAGTCGACACATAAAGTTGGTAAAACATAGGCATTTTATATCTTCATCATCTTACTGTCTTGTTATTCTCCAAGCTATATATAACCAAGACAGAAGAGAAACCATAGACAAAAACATCATGTTGGAAATCAAACACACTTCTGGAAATGACTCATTGTTCTTGTAGCTGCTGGTGTTTTATTGAGGAGCAGACCTTCACGCGCTGCCTGGTGGCCACAAGGCCCATATTGTTCTCTGCGGCTGTGATGATGACCCTGCTGCTCATCTCCACCATGGTAAGGTGCTGATTCGGTCATCCCGCCGTGATGGTAATGATGATGATGATGATGCCTTCCGTGCAAAACCACCACAAATTCACTTCCTCCCACCACTCCACTAGGATGACCCGCCATAAGCAACATCTCCATGATGCTTCCAGTCATGACCATGCCCATGAGCATGGCGATGTTGATGCCCCTTGATCTTATTATGCATGTTCATCTTCATGATGCATCCCTCCGCCAGAGATAACTCAACCATTGTTTGCTTCTTCTATCCAAGCTGCGCTGAAGAAACAGA
>NQLW01000039.1:4739739-4863301 GCA_002312845.1 Kalanchoe fedtschenkoi | reverse complement strand
TACACCTATTGGAGGGAGGCAGATTTCAATCGAAAAGCTCGGCCATGTTTGTGACAAAGATAATGGAGAAGATGAGATAATCTTGAAGGCCAGTAATTGGTTTCTACTAGATTTTCATGTACTGATCACTACTAGATGAAAAACAGACAATTGAATCAAAGAATACTCACAATGATAGATTGATGAGACCGAATTTACTATCTCATTCATATTTAACTCACCTAATTCTAGATCATTCTTAAGTGTTATTTAATAGTTTTAGCTAATTTTTGTATTTCAAATTTATTTTCAGTCTTAATGTGAAAATATGCTAAAAGAGACAGTTTTGAGCATATTTCGGATAATAGATGATAATCGAATGGAAGACAGTGTCGAAGCCAAGCGCAAAAAGCCACGCTCGGGGATGAGGGTTGACACGTATCGCAGAATGAAAGGAACAAAGAGATGACGTGGCCACTTGTCGTGCAATTACTCTTGGGTGCTCCGGGAATAGGTACTCTCGTTTGCTACGTCGTTTTGATTTTAATGAAATATGACATTTTGTGTCTCATTTTCTCTCTCAACTGATGAATAAAGAAGCACAACTGGTGAATATTCATCAGTTCTGCTGTTATATTCATCAATTGTGCTTATATATTGATAAGTTGTTTTGGCTGAGCGCGATATATTTAATGTTTAACACGTAAAACGATGTCGTTTTTATCAAAAACAAAACGACGTCGCAAACGAGAGCACCTACTCCCGGAGCACCCAAGAATTTTTGCTTGTCGTGTGCAAGAGCCGTGCGCGGGGTTGTATAGTGACATATGCGTGTGGGAGCTACAGTTTCCAAATCGATTTTATAGAATGTTTTCAACTTTCGAGGAGCTTATCTCTCAGCTCAGATGTCTGATTCATATGATTCAAAAGGTTATGAAAAGATAAGATGATTATCTACAAATTTTCATAGTGTCCAGAGCCTAAAATTTGATGTATATCTGCCAAAATCACCGTAAAACTTTATGCGAAGATAATCTTTCTAAACTAGTCCTTATCTTGAATTTGATTTTCATAAGCTGAAAAAGTCCAAAGATCATAAATATCTCTGGAAGATTTACATGAAGAACAAGTCTAGATTCGTAGCTTAGATGTTAAGCTATCTTACACCTATATAGAGAGGGTTTAGTTACGGAGAAACAATCATCGAAGATCATATCACATTGTGTGTGAAGAATCGAAGTTGAAGATCTTCATCAAGGGAGCAGTGGAGGGCTGCAAGGGAGTCCAACTTAGCGTAGGTCTGAGTAAATTTGTAGCTTCTATTATTTTACTTGTATCTATGCCTATGACCTTAAGTGGCTAAACTCTTTTATATAGTTCAGGTGTTGTAAACTTGTGATGATTATTGTGAGATAACTTGTGCTTTTAAATTTTATTTATGTTGATACTATTATTGTACATAATCTAAATGATTACGTTAATTTGAATGACAAACCAATGTGTATAGTGCATGATTGCATGAACTCAATGCGCTAAGATCTAGCTGTCAAGCCTTAGCCAAACATTAATTAGATAGAGCATAGATAATAACATATCCTGAGTTCTACAAAAGCATCAAATTTAGTCTGAATTTCCTATCACAGTAGAATAATTGCATATGTATTGTTGCTAGGATGAAAACCTACTAAAGCATATTAGGCATATAGATTCATACCATGGTTTAAGAGTATGATTCACGCAGAATTGGAGCAATTGTTTACACTCTGGAATATGAGATGTATATATTGCTGAATTCAGTGCACGAATAAGATTTATTCTTTCATATCAATGATCAGTAATCTCACAAGTTAAGGTCACATGAACTACAAGCTTTATTGTCTTATTTCCTCGTTAAAAATTAAAGGAATGAAATCGAGTGAGCCATGCAATAAGGCTACTCAAAACGATGTGATATTGAACTCTAATAATCACTTCCGTTATTGTCACGAGTCCTAAAAAATTAGCACGATCAGTTATTCTATTATTGTATAAATGTCAGCAAGTGATTAGTTATTAAAACCAAAACAGTATAATTCTATACTTGTGATTCCTTGCTTGACTACCTGGGATATTGATCCTATTCTAAATTTGGTTCAACTTTAATTTTAAATAAATCATGAAGACTAGGTGCAGAACTAGATTGATGTGATTGTGGTCATATGACTCCACTGAATTTTATAGTTTAGCATTTAAAGCTTGACCAATTTAACATGCTACCCTTAAACTATGATTTCATCACCTCAAAATTATAAATGTGACCCTTTTAAATTTATAATATACAAATTTATTCACTAAAAATATAAACATTACAGTACATTTTTGGCTCCGCCCATGGTTAAAACTAAAGACGAGAACCTCACGTGGTAAAAGTTCAATTGAACTTCACTGTATTGTTGCTGGTATTTCTGTTTATTAAAAAGTAACATGCTCTTACGAAATTAAAAAAAAAAACACGTTGCATTATAAATTGAGATTTTTGAGAGATTATCATATTAAAAATTATTGATTTCTCACTGTGATTCTGAATCGAATGATATACATTTTTGAAATGAAAGTAAAATCATTTGAACCATTAAAATTGAATTCTAATTTCAATTGTCATCAGTGCCCCCAAATCATCAAATATATTTACGTCTTTCACGACCGTGAAGTGAAGCCTAAGAACTCAAATATCTAACTAAATTAAGATTCAGTAGTTGAAATCACAGAAGAGAGGGGTAGTGGCATCATAGCATGGTACTTCGCTGTGATACTTACAAAATTATGAAATTTGTAATTTGTCATCAATTTAAACGTGGTGATTTTAAGAGGATTCGTGAATTGACGTGTGAAGAAACTCGTGGCTTGTTCAAAATTTTCATGGTTGATGATGTGGTTACATATAATTTACTGAATTTGAGCTGGCTCAATTGAGTTATATCTATATATGATTCAATACTCTAGATTTTTAAAATTATAGTTCAATAACTCAATATAAGTCGACTCTTATATTCATCACTAGGAGATGTATGATAATTCACTATGCGACTCTCACTCAACAACATCCTCCTCGCTTATGAAAATATATGGTACAAGCTCTCACTCGATCATTATTTTGATGTGCCTCCCACGTGGCATACATTTTTTTCATATGTATGCTTCTTATAATTCTCCCTCCTTACTTGGAGTCTAACTCATGTCCTCAGTTGTCAGACTCTCTTGCCCAACCAACTCACTCAATAGTGAGAGCCGTCCCGCGGCGTCCTCATACTTGGGGTATCTTTATTTGTGTCATTTGGCCTCCAACAGATGTTACACATTTCGAATTCAAATCGAATCATCAGCTTTTAAAATAAAAATATCTTGAATCCTTCTTTTATACCGTTAGAATTAATATCTAATTGTGATTCATGCACTTACTGTTTTATAATTTCAAGTAAAATTTACACATGGTGATGATTAGTGTTGTATTATGATTGGAATTATTGGGTGAAAATCTCTCTTTTTTAGCCTATTAAAGTTAAAAAGCTTAATGGTCAAGTGTTTATGAAGAAGTTTAAGGATCTATGGTCTTTGTACAATTAAAATGTCCACATTAAGAGCATGAAGCCCAAGGGTCTATGAAAATTAAAGTAGTAATGTTATTATACAATTTAAGTGGTCTTATTAAGTAAAGAAGTTTGAGAGTCTATGAAAATTACAAGAGCCAACCACATGCACTATATATACTCTCTTATGGATCATAAACAATACACTTAGAAAACACAAAACACTCATTAGAGAAGTTCTCTTATATCATCAATGAGCAAGTTACAAAAGATATATGATCAAAGAAAGAAAACACATATGATCATTCAAGTCATTGTTATATGGATCAAAGTAAGTGTTCTATTTTTTCAATTATGTATCAAGTTTCACTATCCATATTTGATTGATTTAAAATGTTTGTAAGATGATTTTGGGTTATTGCTTCCGCATTATAATCATACATTATACACTATTATATTGATCTAATATTGATTTTGATGTTTTAATTTACATATACACCCATCAAAACTAGATTTTTAACATACACTAATATTTTAATAAACTTCTTTATCTCTTATCTTCTCAATCTCATACATAGTCACAATCACCTATTTTTCGTCTTTAAAATCATGTTGTCTCTTCTTATTTCAAATATTTTTCTATAAAATTTAATTTCAAAAGATCAAATAATTTACTGCAATGATTGTTATTTAATTTATAATCAATCGACAATTGACAGATGTATAAATAAACTAAAAAAACTAATAACACGTTTCATGATTGATTATAAAATAGGTGACTGTCCTCACATCAAGTTGATTTGCTAGTTAGAATATGAATTCTATGGTCAGAGCTCCGGTGCTGCGCAATGCTTTATTGTGACCACAAAATGACGTCATTTTGTGCTATAAACGATGTCGTTTTGGATCTCAGGACACGTGACGACGTTGTTTATAACACAAAACGACGTCTTTTTGAGCTCGCAACAAAACGTTGCGCATCACCGAATTCGTGTCTGAATCCTATAATCCTATTTCTCTGGGTGTATATGAACAAGCAGCTTCCTGATGTAGTGTGTTTTTTATGGTAAT
The DNA here is from genome assembly GCA_002312845.1 of Kalanchoe fedtschenkoi. Taxonomy (NCBI): domain Eukaryota; kingdom Viridiplantae; phylum Streptophyta; class Magnoliopsida; order Saxifragales; family Crassulaceae; genus Kalanchoe; species Kalanchoe fedtschenkoi. The sequence goes on along the minus strand of NQLW01000039.1, from coordinate 4,858,685 downwards.
ACATGAGTCTGGTTTGGTTGATGATGATGACTGATGATGGGGGTGGTGCTTCTTGAGATTCCTCTCGAAATGAGTAGGAATATTGAATTTTGTCGCCATTGGACATCCTTGCCTACCCAACAAAACCCACTGATTACTACTACACATCGCCACCATCTTCATGGCTGATGACACAGAAATCAGATTGATAAACAATTCATGAATCTACGGTGATCCACGTCAGGCACAGCCATGAGTGGGGAGCACCCCAGCCCACCACCACTGCCCATTTCTTTACTCCAATAATTCTCAATTTTTTATTATACTTTTTCTGGGTTAGTGCTCTTAAAATAAACTCATTGCCCCAGTGAATGGCCGCTTCCCATACCAAAATCAATCATGTGATTTTATTTTAGCCAACAATCTCACCCCCTAATTCTGTCTTTTCTCTTTTTTGTCCTCATTATAATAGCGCTGCTAACTACTACCTTTATCCTCTTTTACATATAGTTTAAAATAAGGTGCAGTAATTTTTAAAAGTAAATAATTTAAAATATAAATATTATAAAATTATAATAAAAATATATTATTGAAGTAAAATTCGATACAAATAAATTGAAATCTATTATTATAATATTTATCATAAAATTTCACGTACAAAATGATAAGTTAAACTCCAATCTATAAAAGAAAAGAGATAAGTAAAAGAGAACGGAGGGAGTAGTAAGGTTGATGATTGTCATTACTCTCTACATCCTTTTATATATGTCGTTTAAAATTAATTTGAATAGATTAAGATGAAATTAATTTTAGTGGTTGAATAAATTTATTAAGTATTTGATTAATATATTTTTAACAAAATTCATGCAAAAATAAAATTAATAGATTATTACTAGTGAAGAATAAATTTTTTATTGATTGTGATGAAAAAGTGATTAATGTTTGACGTTTTAATTCATTTTATAACAAATTTAGAAATACTACATTAAATACTTACATATTAAATTTAGATAACCACAAATATTAATATCTTCTGATCTATCTAATTTAATTACTATAGCCAAACATTAATAGTGTAGTATATTAAAAAATTGTCATATAAATCAAATCATCATAAAAAGTAAAAACAACAACATGGATTAGACTTTATTTTTAAAAAATTCGTTGAGTGATATAAATAAATAATATTTTGTAACTTATAATTCCTCTCATTATCAAAGTAGCTAAGGCTAACAAACACTTTTCTAAATGCAAATTGTGTAGCCGGCTTTTCCTCTTGACTTGCTTTTAATGGAAATGGTGAAATATTTTGTTAGGATTGAATTATGAGATAAAATTTAAAAGGGGTCTAAACTATTATAACTTACTTAATTGCAATTAGAATTATCACGATTTCGAGTGTGATGAAAAAAAAAATGAACTGATTTTCTAAAATAAAACGTTTGATTATTAAAATAATAAATTTCACACAAATCTAAATCTTATAATAATATTAATTTTAAAATGTAATATTGAATTTTATTTTACAAAATTAGTTCAAGTACTCTTTTTAAAAAATAGTGAGCAAATTGTTGACGGCCTTTTGAATTTTCCCCTTCAATTATCATGGATGCTTCCAGCTGCAGCAGCCATGAAGAGAAAGCAGCAGAGATATATGGGAATTTTTGGAAGAGTGATCCTCCACGTGGGGGAGCAAGTTGACACGTGTCTCGACCCCCAGATCTGACGTGGCTATCCGGCCGTACCGACAGGTTCTGATACATATGCAATGCAACCTCAGATGAAGATCGATTGCGCTTAAGAGAGAGAAATCGAATATACTATTTTTATGCACGGAGATACACGAGGAGTGATGAGAATCTGAGGCCAGATTTTTCTCCTCCATCCATTTCCTTCTTCCTCTTCTTCTCTATGGGGATTCCCAGCGACGACGTGGTTCTGATTCAGAACGGGAAGAGCCCTAATGACCCCACCGTCATCACGGTTAGCTGCCCTGATCAAGCCGGTCTCGGATGCGACATCTGCAGGATTATTCTCGAGTTCGGCCTCTTCATTACTCGTGGAGGTCCACCTCTTTCTTCCAATTCTCTCTCCATTTTGCTTCTTATAAATTGCTGCTGCTATATGTTTTTGGTCAATCTGAGGATGTTTCCTGATGGGACGATTGCAATTCTCTGAGGATGTTTTTTTTTTTCTGGGTCATGTTGCATATTATTATTTGATCAACTTGATGGCTAGTGGCAATACAAATGGATGAAATTTCATCATGGGGCTTTCCTGTTTCTTCATCAGCAGAAAACACAGTTGCATTCTCTCATTGACCTGCAAACATTGGATGACAAATTGGGAATTTTCTGCAGATTTTTCGACAGATGGGAGGTGGTGCTATGTCGTGTTGCGGGTACTTCCACACCCTATCTCTGTCAAGGTCGATTGGGCTAGCTTGAAGAACCGCCTTGTAGCTGTATGCCCGTCGCTGTTGTTTTCGTATTGCTTTGATAGACAGTCCGGTGATTCCTCCACCTCTTCAGTCTTCTTGCTAAATGTCTTCTGTCTTGATAGAAAAGGGCTCTTGCATGGTGAGTAATCCGCTTAATGCCTGTATTGTGTGTGGCTTTCGGCTTCTTTATCTTGAGTTTTAATCTTGGCGTTGCTATATTTTTCCTCGCATCAGATGTGACAGAAGTCCTTTGTAAACTGGAACTTGTAATTCAGAGGGTAAAAGTGATGACCATGCCGGATGGGAGAGTGTTGGACCTATTTTTCATCACCGACGGATTGTAAGTGTCACTTTCGGAAGTTTTTCGCTGTAAATACTCTGAAATGTGCAAACCAAATGTTTGGGACATCTAAAGTCTGACATAGGGCTTAACGATATGTTCCGTCGTAGTTCTTACATGAAAGTTTCTTTCTGGTGCTCCAGGAACCTCCTGCACACGAAACAGAGGCGGGACGACACTTGCGAGCAATTGGTTGAAGCATTAGGAGAATTTTGCATCGGCTGCGACATACAGTTGGCCGGGCCTGAATTTGAAAATCAGCACACATCCTCTACCCTTCCATCTGAAGTTGCTGAACAACTCTTCAGCTCCAATCAGTTAAACAACAGTTCTTTTTCTATTACTACGGACCCTTATACCGCAAAACTCAAGAAGGCGAGTATCACCATCGACAATCATTTGAGCCCGTCTCACACGATGCTCCGCATAGAGTGTTCAGACCAAAAGGGTCTCTTCTATGACATGTCAAGAATTTCAAAAGACTGCGGCATAACGGTATTTGCTCTTTTCACTAAACTCGTGTTCGCAAATTTCAGTCATTCAATTAATGTTGACCACAACAGAACTTCTTCAAGATTGGAGGTGCCACTAAAATTTGGATAAGTAACTGGACCTTATAGTTGTACATATATTCTTCGGGACAAGTGTTTTAATGGCTCTAAGTTATCTGATCATGGGCATTTTGTGTCTGTTGCAGATTGCCCATGCCAGAGTTTCTGCGAGTGTAAAAGGCTGTCGGAATATGGACCTACTCATCCAGAAAACAGACGGACAAAAGATTATTGACCCAGACTATCAAAGCGCATTGTGCTCGAGGCTGAAGGAAGAGATGTTTCTCCCATTGCGAATGATTATTACAAACAGGGGTCCGGATACTGAGTTGGTGGTAGCCAATCCTGTGGAGCTGAGTGGAAAAGGAAGACCGCGTGTTTTCTATGATGTCACTTTTGCTTTAAAAGTACTTGGAATCTGCATCTTCTCGGTAAATGGTCGAATCCGAAACTCACTCGATTCTGTGCTGCCATCATCATGTCTGATGCAGATCTTCACAAAGTTTCTTTTTTTACGCAGGCTGAAATTGGAAGGCACACAATGTCAGACAGGCAGTGGGAAGTGTACCGATTTCTCTTGGACGACAGCCGTGACTTGCCATTGTCAAGTATTGAGACAAGAACTCGAATATTGAAACAGGTGAGGAGGACGTTGATGGGCTGGTGATGCTTTGTGCGCTTCTTCGGTTAGCTGCCTCCTGGTAAACATATGCATGTTTGTGGAGACGAATTGATGGTTGGATGTAATTGTTCAGTCATCATACAGTTTTGTTCAAGTCTTTTGTTCCATCAATCCTGACTCATTTGGTGAGCCTATTATTGTGATACTTTTTTTACTATTGTGATATCTTTACAAGATCCACCATTTTTAAAAAATTACAATTAAAATTGTGATTAAAATAAATTGGTCAAATCATGTGGGACTCTTTTGCGATTGTTTTATGATATTTTTATAAGATTTATCATTATAAATAAAAAAGAAGAAGACACTTTTTACAATTAAAAGTTGTAATTGAAAAAAGCTCGTCGTGAAATACGTAATTGGCGGCCATACTATTAATTTTGGGAAATTTTGACTGTTATTGACATATGAAACAACAATAAAAAAATCGGTACTGAAATTGAAAAATTTAAAAGTTCGATACTTAATCTGAAAATGAATAATAGTTCGGGGCATGCTTTTGAATTTTACCCTATTTTTTTGTTAGAGACAATTGAAAGCTAGACCTAACATAAAATCTATCAATTGTTCATCTATCTGCTCTATTATTCTTTACATGTTTTGTTATCATTATTAATATTTTAATATGTTTTGTAAATATTGATACTTTTATGAAGAAATATAGTAATATTATATTTGAATTTTTACATAAATTGACAAAAAATAATTTGAATTTCTGCAACAGTTGCCTGATAAAATCTATTATAAAAATATAATTATATAAATTTTATATATACATTTATGAGTTTTCTCTTTTACTGTCCGAGATCCCTAAAAATCTTAGGACCGCCTCTATATTCATTTCTAAATTTTAATTTATTTTGATAATTTTAATTTAGATGTTCAATTATGAGAATTAATTTATAAATTAATTCAACATATTTAGGGCAAATTTTTGGGTGCACGGGAGCCTTTGCTCCCGCTCCCCTTGCATTCATTAAAAGCCACTCATTTAAAATTTATTTATTCAAAAAAAAATAAAAAAAATTGAAAAGGTTAAAAAATACTATTTTGATTTACAAAAATTAAAATAATGATAAAAGTTATAAATTCACATATTTTCTAATTTTTATCGATTCAAATAGTTATGTATGAATTTAATGAATATAATTATGAAAGTGTTGATTTATTGTATATAAGTGATAAATACATGTATGAAAGTGATGAATAATTATATGACAGTGATGAATTATTTATAAAAGAGATGAATCTATGTATGCAAGTGATGAATGTATGAAATCGATGAATATATGCATGAAAGTGATGACTATGCGTATGAAATCGATGAATGTGTGTATGAAATCGATGAGTTTATATATGAAAGTGATGTATATATGTTTGCAGTCGATGAATGTGTGTATGAAATCGATGAATGTGCGTATGAAAGTGATGAGTATGTGTATGAAAATATTGAATGTGTGTATGAAAGTCATGAATATATGTATGGATGTGATGAATGTGTGTATGAGATCGATGAATAATTATATGAAAATGATGAATATTTGAATGAAAGTGATGAATATATGTACGAAAGTGATGATTAGTTGTATCAGAGTTATGAATATTTGAAAATGGATGTGTTCTAAATTTTTTTCGTATTTTTTTGAGTCTTTTTTAGCATATAATGAGTATAATTGAGAATTTGCTGAATATGTATCTTTCTGAAGAATATTGATTTCAATAGAATGAATATAACTATTTTAATGGATAAAATTTAATAAATGTATGAATTTAAATAGTTTTTATTATTTTTATATTTCTAAATTCAATTGATATTTTAAAAAAATAATCTGATTTTTTTCTATTTTTTTGGATGATTATAGTTTTTCTAATTTTTTATTTTCATTTAGTGAGAGCATTTGGCAAATTAAAAAAATTATTGTGGTGCATGGAGAGCGCCTGCTCTCAATGCACATGATTGATATTTAAGGTTTGTTTGGTAGATACTAAAGTAACAAAATAAATAATTTCACTTATCTTGATGTAATAAATAATATAGTTTTTAAAAATAAAATCTATTATTTAAAATTATTAATACTTATTTCATTTGTAATCAAACTCGTTATATCGTTATTAGTTATTCAATTCTGATGTTAATTTCGATTATCGGGCTTATGCTTTATTATTTGAAAAAAAAATGTAGGTTTGTTCCATTGTGTAGGGAGGGGCAAAGAGGTGTTTGTTGGGGACGGATTTTTTTCCGAAAATTAAAAATTATAAACAAAAATCAAGCACGACATAAACAATCGAGCATAAAGAGCACGCGGGCGAAATCGCGCATTCTAGTAGATGATTGTTGTTAAGTCTAACGTACGCAGGCGTCCAAAACCCTACCAGCAAACCCTGGCTCGGAACCTGGAGGAGATTGTTGACCGTCGATCCAGTTAGGGCATCGCCATCCTTCCGAGACTTTTTTTTTCTTTCGCTCCCAAAATGAAGAATCTGAAGCTGTGCTCGCAGCAAGCTTTGACTGTGGGTTTCCAGTCAAGCCAACCTGAAGAAGCCCTTTTGCTCTCCGCATTCGACATCGAGCGCAACCGTTTGTTTTTCGCTTCCACTTCCAACTACCTATACACTCTCCACCTTGATGCATCTCAAGTAAACTTGCTTTTATATTTCCAACTCTTTTTTTTTCTCTTTTATTTTTCTGGGTGAAGTTGCAGAAGAAGCTTGAATTGTTTATTAGTGTCATCTTATTATCTGCCCACTCTTATTTTTATGTGTACTTATGCCGAAAAGATAAAAACTTTATGCCACTGATTTGTGCTCGTATATATCTTGCAACAGGATGAAACTTCAGGGAGGGAAAGTGATCCGTCCCGGTTTATTGATTTGGAACCCGGGGACACTATCACTGCTATGGATTATATCATGGAAAAAGAAGCACTTATATTTGGCACCTCGAACGGCCTGCTGCTGCTTCATGTCGTGGATGATGATGCCACTGAACTTGTTGGACAAGTGGAAGGGGGTGTCAGGTGCATTGCACCAAGTCCAGATGGAGATTTGCTTGGCGTCATAACTGGATTGGGACAGCTACTTGTAATGACCCATGATTGGGATGTGCTCTATGAAGCTGCACTTGACGAACCTACTGAACATCATCACCTTAGTAAGGAATCCTGTCCATTGTATATGCTTTATGATTATGTGTTTCCGAGATCTCTATTGCATGCCATTGAAAAAAACTATCGGTGAATTGTCTGTGCATATAGGCTGTAGCTATTTTAAATTCTACTAGTAGAATTTGTCTGTAGTCTGTAAATGGACTGACTTGAAGTTCTGCAAGTACAAACGGAAAAGCTTCGAGTCTACTCATGCTAATATTAGGTGCTGATATTGGATTTCTAATGTATAACTCAGCGTGTGTTCTTGTATTGAGAGAACAGCACTTTTGACCTCATTAATTTTCATATGTAGCAAATGTCACCTCTGATTGCACGCTTCAAAGTAAATTATCATGGAGAGGTGATGGAAAATTCTTTGCTACACTAAATGACATAAATGGTTCTGGTTTTCTGAAGAAATTGAAGGTCTGGGAACGGGATTCAGGTGCACTGCATTCCGTTTCTGAGTCAAAGGCTTTTATGGGTTCCATATTGGACTGGATGCCTAGTGGAGCCAAAATTGCTGCTGTATATGACAGAAAAGCTGAAGATAAATGTCCATCTGTTGTTTTTTATGAGAGGAATGGGTTAGAAAGGTCTTCTTCTAGCATCAACGAGGTCAAGGATGCAAGTGTAAGTAATCTTTGTTGGAATTGCACATCTGATCTTCTTGCATTGGTCGTCAAACATGAAAGTTATGACTCTATTAAGATATGGTTTTTGAGCAATAATCATTGGTACTTAAAACAAGAAATAACATACCCGAAGCATGATGGAGTTAGAATTCTATGGGACCCTGTAAAGCCACTGAAGATGATTTGTTGGACTGGCAACGGCCTTATTTCAGTCTACAATTTTATTTGGGTGACTGCTGTTATGGAAAATTCATTGGCTTTAGTGATTGATGGCACAAAAGTTATGGCAACTCCACTTTCTTTGGCGCTGATGCCACCTCCAATGTTCTTATTTAGCCTACTATTCCCGAGAACTGTTCAAGACATGGCGTTCCTTTTAATAAATTCTCGCAACTTTGTAGCTGCCGTATTATCAGATGGTTCTTTAAGCATCGCTGAGCTTCCTGCACATAATAACTGGGAAGAGCTAGAGGGAAAAGAATTAAATGTTGAAGCTGCTTACTCTGAAACACCATTCCGGTTGATTCAACATCTCACTTGGCTGGACTCCCACATTCTTCTTGTTGTTAATTTCAGTGATGACAATTCTATGACACAAAAGCACACTCATGAGCATGGTCGGTATTACTTGCAGGAAATTGAGGTTGTGTGTTCTCAGGATCATGTCCCGTCTTTTGGAACATTATCAGGATGGCAAACAAAGAACCGTAACCGCATAGCTCTTGAAAGTTCGGTGATTAGAATGGCTGTTAATCCTGTTAAGCGAGATTCAGCACTCGTTCAGCTAGATGGGGGGAAAGTGTTTGAATATACGTCGAATTTAAGAATGGCTGGGACACTCGTAAAACGCGATAGTTTGAATTTCTCCGGATCATGCCCCTGGATGTATGTTGCTACTGTTTGTCACAATGGGTTACTGTACACTTTAGTTACTGGGCTTGATTACTCAGGTAAGCTGCATGTTAATGGCAAAGTAATATGCAACAACTGTAGGACCTTCTCATTCTACTCCAATTTGAATGACCAAGTGGCGACACATCTTATTCTTACTACCAAACAGGATGTTCTTTTTGTCGTTGATATTAGTGACATTTTGCTAGAGAGACTGGATGAAAAGTATGAAAACTTCAACAACACAACTAGACGAAGAGAAGAAAACAAAAACTTCTTACATGTATGGGAAAGAGGTGCCAATGTCATCGGGGTGCTCCATGGAGATGAAGCTGCTGTCATATTGCAGACAATTCGTGGTAACCTTGAGTGCATCTATCCAAGGAAGTTGGTTCTTGCTTCAATTGTCAATTGTTTGACCCAGGGTCGTTTCAAAGATGCACTACTTATGGTAAGGCGTCAGAGGATAGATTTCAATGTGATTGTTGACTATCGCGGGTGGAGATCTTTTGTCAACTCAGCTGCAGACTTTGTAAAGCAAGTAAGCAACTTGAGTCATATCACTGACTTTGTTTGCTCTATTAAAAATGAGGATGTTACAAAAATATTGTACAAGGATTATATGCCAGCACAAAGCTTGAAGAAAGACACAGATGAAAATGGTATGGGAGTTTCTGATGTTGATGACAAGATGTCTTCAGTGCTGCTGGCCATCAGAAAAGCTCTCGAGGAACATGTGACAGACAGTCCTGCCAGAGAGCTTTGCATCTTGACTACTTTAGCTCGAACCAAGCCCCCGGCTCTTGAAGAAGCACTTAATAGAATTAAAGCTACTAGGGATTTGGAACTATCAAATTCAATGGACCCAAGAAGAAAGAGTCGCCCATCCGCTGAAGAAGCCTTGAAGCATCTGCTTTGGCTATCTGATACAGATGCAGTGTATGAAGCTGCCTTAGGTTTGTATGATCTGAACCTAGCAGCTATTGTGGCATTGAATTCTCAGCGTGATCCAAAGGAATTTCTTCCATATCTCGAGGAGCTTCAACAAATGCCAGGAGCCTTGATGCGGTACAATATTGACCTGAAACTCCAAAGATATGAAAAAGCTCTCAATCACATTGTTTCAGCTGGAGATGCTCATTATTCAGATTGTTTGAACCTCATTAAAAAACACCCTCACCTTTTCCCGCTGGGATATCAACTGATCACTGAACCTGCTAAGAGATTGCAAGTTCTTGAAGCGTGGGGTGACCACTATAACAATGAAAAGTGTTTCGAGGATGCTGCTTTAACTTACTTGTGTTGTTCGAACTTAGAGAAGGCTTTCAAAGCTTATCGAGCGGCTGGTAATTGGAGTGGAGTGTTCACAGTTGCCGGCCTACTTAACTTACGAAAAGAGGAGATAATGGGACTTGGTCATGAACTCTGTGAGGAACTACAATCCCTTGGTAAGCCAAGGGAAGCTGCAAAAGTTGCCTTAGATTATTGTTCAGATGTTAATTGTGGTATAAGTTTATTAATAAGTGCCCGATGCTGGGAGGAAGCTATGAGGGTTGCATTTCAGTATAGTAGAGATGATTTAGTCGCAGAAGTGAAGAATGCATCAATGGACTGTGCTCGCACACTGATTGGTGAATACGAAGAAGGATTGGAAAAAGTGGGGAAGTATGCGGCCCGCTACTTGGCTGTCAGACAGAGACGTTTATTACTGGCGGCAAAACTCTCACATGAGTCATCGGTTAATGAACTTGACTACGACACTGCTTCTGAGGTTAGCAGCACCTTCAGTGGAATGAGCGCCTACACCAATGGGTATGAATGCAATACAACTCCCTTAACTTGAATATTCTCTTATCATTCATCCTTTTATTCTTAATTATATTGGTCTGTCTGATACATCCTTCCCGTACGATGATGTTCTGTGTTTCACCACTAAACTTCACATTCTTGTTTTTCTCAATTTTTATTGGTAGAAATTTTAACCTTTTGCTGATGCTTCGCCTCGGGGGATTTGGTTTTTGGATTTGTCTAACAAAACAGGTTTTTCAGAGTTTTATTCTTGAACATGCTCTACTTATCTCGCAAGTATACAACATACTGATTTCAAAATCCCAGGGATTGATGCTTATATTCTCATTCACAAAACAAGTGGAAACATTCTCCCTAATTTAATAAGGTCATTTAGAGCTCCAATCCTTTGCACTTGAGCCTTGCTATACTTTGTTGGAGTTTGAAATTAATCTTCTTTTGTACCAGTTGACTGTGCCAATTGCATCTAGATATTTTTTTTCTTCCGAATCCTGTATGTGCTCCCATCATAATTTTTACAGTTGGTTAACAGGACGAGTAGAAGCTCTATTGTTTCCGCCGGCTCTAGTAAAGCTAGCCGGGCTAGAGGTAAGAAGCGTGAAAGAAATAAGGGGAAAATTCGAGCTGGCAGGTATTGTTGGCCAACTCAAGTTTTTTGTTTTTCTGTTTGTTTTCCTTGATTCACAGCGTGTTATCTCATACCCTTTCATGAATAACAATTAGCCCCGATGAGGAACTGGCTCTGGCCGATCATTTGAAGGGCATGTCTCTGGCAACAGGAGCACAATGCGAGCTTAAGTCTCTACTGGTTGCACTTGTGACGCATGGCAATGTTGAAACAGCAAGAAAGTTGCAGCGCATTGCTGAGAACTTCCAACTATCACAAATGGCAGCTGTCAAGCTTGCTGAGGATACCAAGGCCACTGATATCATAGATGTCGACTCCCAGACATTGGAATTTTATTTAGTCAACGTTAGAATTGAAGAGCAGAGCTCAGATTCATTATCGTGGCGGTTAAAAGTGTTGATCTGACTTCCAGATCATTTATCTTGAACTTTCCTGGTTACTCAATTGTATGGCAAGGATGTGAAGGACTAAGGAGGGCACTTACATGGGTTGACTTGTTGACTTTAACTTACCATATGGCCATCAGGGAATTTGAATGGAGTTGATATGAATGCCACATCTTCTCAATAAAAAAAAAGGGAAAACTATAGAAAGGGGTATGAACTATCACACAGTTTTACAAATTACTTTTTCAGTTTTGGGACTTTGTAAATAAATATTTTTCAATCAAGTTCAGATCTAATTTAAATTAATTACAAACTCACCCTCAACAAAACTAATCTAACTTAAATTATCCATGTTAATGTAAGCAAGTGTAGACTAAGATGAAGTTAATGCTAACGGTTGAACAAATTTAATGAATGGGTGGTTAGGTTAGTTTTGTTGAGGGTGAGTTTATAATTAATTTAAATTAAATCTGGACTTGATCGAAAAATATTTACTTACAAAATAATCCTAAAATTGAAAAATCTGCAAATTGCAAAAAATGATAGTTACACCCGTAATTTGTAAAACTGTGATAAAACTAACCTAATTTGCAAAATAATCCTAAAATTGTCATACCCGCTTTATGTAGTTTTCCTTAAAAAAAAAATAAGGTAACTGCGCTTTGTAGCAAAAGGAAATCAGACCAAGTCTGTATATTGTGGTACGGTGTTGCAAAAAATATAAAACAATTTAAGGGCCCAACCGGGTTCGAACCGGTGACCTCTTGATCTGCAGTCAAATGCTCTACCACTGAGCTATGGACCCTATTTGTGATTGATAAATAATTAATTATTAATAATTAAAAAGAGGAGGCCCAATCTGTATAAAACTGATATTTATTTAAAAAGTAGGAGTATAAAGCATACGCTTGCTTGATATGAAAACTTTAAAAATCCAAGAAAAAAGAATCCTGATTACTGGTCCATTATATGGTCAGGAGCTTGACAGACGCTTGAAGATCCCTTTGTAGGTAGTATTTTACTCGCACATCCCTGATTAGCCTTCATGTCGGCCCAAAGTGCATCGTTTTCTGTCCTGAAATATTAACAAGCATATTTGCTAGACCCTTAACCAAAGTAGTGTTCCCTTATTTCAGAGGGCCTCACACTGTATGCGTTCAAATCCTCATCGTAAGTTATAATACCTACGGAACAAAATTTGGGCATACTAGAAAGTGAAACGAAAAACATTTAGGGAGTCTTACATGATGCATCGGAGCTCCAAACCCGAACTTCAGCATACTGCAGCCATTGAACTGATAGAATTATTGCATCGGAAGTTTTCCTTTACTAGGAGCTTTGACTGACCGGAGTTTCTCATTTATCGCGTTATATGTTTGTGCAGGGAGCAGCTCCTTAGCGCTCATTATCAGGTGTCTTTGAGTTTATGAAACTATCTCCATTTGGCTGGACTTCTGTATGTCTTGCTCCTGCACCATTTTAGAAAATTCATTGCATCACAATATGAATGATGTGTAAATGTGAACTACAACTATCAACTGTGATTTGATTTATTTGCATATAATTTTCTGACAATCAAATAACACTACTAAAAATTGATCAACCTCGGAAACAAAGAATTTGACGTACGAGCTTCTTTTATGACGCCAACCATGCCCCAGTTTCAAGCTCTGTTAACCACATAAGATTCAACTGGATAAGTCACTATGGACTGATTGATCTGCACCAGAGCCAAATGCAAAGAGCAATGCAAACATCAAAGAGAGATTTTATCTCTCTTGATAGGGCTCGCACAACGGGAAACAAGAGGGACATGCCCCTTCTTCATCATACAATGTATCTCTTAAAAGACTTCCAGCTGGTGCAAACTGCAGACCTTTAAAGCTTCAAGATGTAGCTTCTGTGACTGGTTAATAAAATAATAAACAAATGAATATTATGTATTTACTGGTTGTATACTTGACAAAACCAAATCGGTTAAGCCACAATACTAACATATGCTATTTGCTGCGAATTGAAGGTAAAGAAAAAAAATTAAACTATATAAAATATAAAACAGTTCAAGTTGACTTCATGTGTTTAGTGGTTATATACTAATCAACATTTATACTACGCACTCTAGTCACTTTACCTTCTTCCCAACTGCGCCCAGGAGATTTTGCCAATCCCATTTCCATCATCTCTGATCGCATTGTTCTTGCATCAGCCCACCTACCAGAATCAGCATATATACTTGACAAAACCACATAATGTGCCGCGTTACTAGGCTCAAGTTTAACAAGATGGTCTGCAGCAAGTTCTCCAATTTTCACATTACAGTGGAGCTTACTGGCGCCCAATAAGGCACCCCATAGCGCAGCATCAGGTTCCATTGGCATTGACTTGATAATTTCTAATGTCTCATCAAATAGGCCTGCACGACTTAAGAGATCCACCATGCAAGAGTAATGTTCCAGACCTGGATTTAACTGGTAATCTTTCTTCATAGAATTGAATATCACTCTACCTTCGTCTACCATGCCTGCATGTCGACAAGCAGATAATGCATTCAAAAGGGACACAGAATCAACAAGAACATTGCTCTCTTTCATGGTAAATAATATTTCAACAGCATGTTTCCCATGTCCGTGCATAGCATAAGCGGCAAGCATGGCATTCCAAGACACGGTGTCTTTGCTTTCCATTTCATTAAAAAACTTATCGGCTATGCCAAGCTGTCCACATTTAGCATACATGTCTATGAGGGTGTTACCGATCATCGTCTTTGAATGGAAACCCATTTGGACAGTGTATGCATGAAGTGCCATTCCTTCTCTTAGGGCTGTCAGTTTCGCTGCAGCTGGAATGATGATAAGTAAGGTGACCATATTAGGTTGGAACTCCCTGAATCTCATTTGGTGGAAAGCTGAGATTGCTTTTCTGGCATGTCCATTCTGCAAGTATCCTGCAATCAAGATGTTCCAAGAAACCTGGTCCATCTCAAAGTCAGTGTCGTGGAACAACACTTCTGCAGAGGCTAGACAACCAGATTTTGCATACATGTCAATCAGTGCATTCTTAACGCGAGGGTCAGACTGGAATCCACCTTTCAAAGTATGCCCATATATGCTATTTATGAGAGCTATGTCGTTCAACAGAGCACCAGCAGCAATCAAACTTGTCATGGTTCCGGAGTCCGGTGGTGTCCCAGATAACTGTAATTTACTGAAAACGTTTATTGCACGTTGGGGTTCACCACTTTGAGTGTAACCAGTAATCAGAGAATTCCAGGTTACGATATCCTTCAATACCATGCTGTCGAAGACAGTCAAAGCTGAAGTGAAGCACTCACATCTAGCATACATGGAAACAAGGGCTGTGCTGATGGAAATATCAGAATCAATATGATTCTTCACAGCATAACAATGCAGGCTCTTCCCTAATCGTGTGTATGATAACTCTCCACATGCTGGAAGAGCACTGACAAGAGTTACACTGTTTGGTTTCAGATTCTCACTCACCAAATCTTTAAACAGCAACAAGGCTTCGTTAGGATATCCGGACTGGGCAAATGAAGAAATGAACGCAGACCAGGCAACCAAGTCTCTTCCTTCAAGATCCTCAAACAATTGTTTGGCCTTCTCTAGTTCTCCGCATTTAGCGTACATCGACAATAGCGGAGTAGCGACTAATAAATTTGTATGAATGGCAAGTTTCATGGCACAATTGTGGATCTCCTCCCCTGTCGCTAGATCTCTCAACTCAGCAGCAGCCAGTAAAGCACTCACAATGCACACTTGATTCATAACCAGATTACGTTTTAGCATTTGATCAAACATTTCTAACACATCGGCATAACATCCATTCTGAGCACAGCCTGCCATCATAGTCCCCCAAGACACATCATCTTTTACAAGCAATCCGTTAAAAATCCTGCGAGCAGATTCTACACATCCACATTTTAAATATACATCAATCAAACCATTATACACAGCACAACGGAAATCCCTCCTAATCACATAAGCATGAATGCATTTGCAAGAATCGATGTCCAACAATTTGCAAAGAGCCGGGAACAAGTTCAAAAAACTCACTGAATTGGGATTAGTACCATCCGATTGCATACTAGCAAAGCACTTCAAAGAATCAACCGGATTTCCAGTCTGTGCTAAACCAGCAATCATAGCGTTCCAAGCAGCCACATCCTTATGAGAAATTTTATCAAACACGTCTCGCGCACTACTAAAGCGACCCGCTTTGCAATACATATCAATCAAACCAGTACCAATGAACACATCACCATCCAGCATCTTCTCCACAATCTGCCCATGTGTCGAAACACCCTCATCAATGTCCGAAACCCCAGTGCAAGCTTTCAAAACAAAAGTAAAGGTATACTTATCGGGCTGAACTCCCTTCTCCAACATGCAGTGGTATGTTTCAAGAGCTTCTCGGTAGCGGTCACATCTGGAATAAGCCCTTATCATGCAGTTCCACAGAAGGGCACCTGGGTCAGCCACGGAATCAAAGACGGAACGAGCATAACTGAGTTTGTGGAAGGAGGAGTAAGAGTTTAGTAGGTGATGGGTATCGGCGTTTTGGGTGGCCGAAACAATCAAACGGGCGTGAATTTGACGGAGGGAATTGACGTCAGTGCAGGAGGTAAGAAGGCGAGAATAGGTGGAGTGGCCCCTGGAGAGTAAAGGCGTTTTGAGGGCTCCGCCCACATTCACCATAGTTCGCTGCTTCATCTTCAAAATTCGTTTGCCGCGCTTTTCATCTCCCAAAGCTAAGATTTGATTGAACTTTATCTAAACGACGGACTCCACCATCACCACCGTTCAAGTGCCACCCATCCAATATCCAACTGCATCCAAACCATCAACAATACTGAAAAGCTGTGGAAGAAGAAAAAGTACACATTCGTGTTGTTGCATTTTGCAGGGTGTGCCAAAGTTATATTCCGCATATAAACTCAAAAGCTGTCATGTAACTTATTTGTCATTTATTTGGGGAATAATAATCTGATGAACATAATAATTCATCTAAATTTGTTGAACATAGCAGCTAATATAATAAATATATAATTTGATTAACAAAACAACTCATCTGATGAACATAACAGCTCATCTATAATATTTTATATGATGAACATATCATTCAATGAACGTAGTAGCTAATATGATGAACATATTATCAAATATGATAAATTTAACAACTCATCTAATGAACATAGCAAGCAGCCCATTCGATTTTTTATACTTTTTTCAAAATTTTTATTTATTTTTTACGATTTGTTTGAGAGAAGAATGAATATTTTAATGAAAACGACTTAAAACTATATCGTTTTCGAGCGAGAGCATAATATAGATAGATGCTCTTGGTGCACCCAATAATTTGCGATAGAGTATATTTAATAAATATTTAGATTAATAAAAATTAATAATTATATTACAAATAAGATGAAAGAATATATATGATCACAGTTTATAAATCTAAAACGGTTTTGATGTGATTCATATTATATATGTATATGAAATGTTCAAATAAGATTTTTTCTATTCGCTATGCGCTAAGCACCCGCCGATTTCCATCCATCAATTTGATCGGACGCCTAAACAAATAAAATAAATACGAGAAGAAGTATTTTGGGATTTCCTTCGCAATTACTCCCTCCGTCCTCTATTACATGTCGTTTAAGGTTAATTTGAGTAGATTAAGGTGAAGTTAATGCTAGCGGTTGAACAAATTTAATGAATGAGTGGTTGATGTTTTTATAAAAAAATTCGTGCAAAAAGTAAAATTAGTAGATGATTACTGGTGAGAAATGTTTGTTTTATTGAATATGATAATGAAGTGATTAATGTTTGACATTTTAAGGTAGTTGTTGACATTAAATACGCATTGGAAATTGTTAAGTGACAAATAAAAGTGGACAAAAAAATTTGGTTAAGTGACATGTAAAAGAGGACAGAGGGAGTAATCATGCCGCCGACCTTCGCAGCAATTCTAGCCTAAAACAAATAGAAAAGACAAAAAATCAAAATGTTGTCAAATCAGATTTTTTTTAAATCTATCTGAGTAAAGTAGAAAATGAAGAATCACTATCTGAGTAAATCTATCGGGGCCTCATATGAAATTATGAACCAAGTGGACGATCTGAATTTGGTTGGTTTGGTTTTAAGAAAATTGGGCCTGATTCAGAAATCCAGCGGTAGGAAGCCCAAAGACCAATGACGTCCGCCGCTTTCGCCATTCCTTCTGTCCGCTAGGGTTTCTCAGATCATACATTAACAGTTCTCAGAAAGCTGCTCGATCCGAGCTACAAGCCTTTTCATCGGTGACGCCTCCTTTCATCTGCCGCTCTGGTTTGTGCTCGTGTATCGATGCCTTAACTGACTGATTCATTGCTGGCTATTCATTTATGTATGCTGTTTTTCGCTCCCGACCCAGTTGACATCGGTTTAAATATCATGCCGGAGCTTCTTCTGTTGAGTTCGGTGCTTAATTTAATTGGAGTTTCGATTGTGAATATTTTTTGTGTCGAATGACGATCGAAAACAATGCTGTATGTACTTGCAGGTCTGGGTTTATTTGTTACATCGAGAGGATGTGTTTAGTTATTTGACAAGTCTGTACCTTGTGATGTCTTTTGGACGGGATGGATGAATTTGCCCTTTTTACTTGTAGTTTTGATTTCACTGTTTAGATATTAGTGTCGTATGAAGCGACCTGAAATGTGAGCACTATCAATATCATAGGACTCATGGGTTTCAACTTTCAAGTATCAGTTTACAGTTTAAGAGCATCTTTATTTTGACCTTTACCCTCTGAGGCAAAATAAGTTTTGATTGTAATTTAACTCATGAATGCAGCAGCTGATTTAACTAGCCATGGTGAGAGTCAGTGTTCTGAATGATGCTCTCAAGAGCATGTATAATGCAGAGAAGAGAGGCAAAAGGCAGGTCATGATCAGACCATCCTCAAAAGTCATTATCAAGTTTCTTTTGGTTATGCAAAAGCATGGTATGCTCCTTCTCTAATTTGCAAACTCTGGTTTATGTTTTCCCATTAATTGATTTTAATTGTTCGGTTGTAGGTTACATTGGAGAATTTGAATATGTGGATGATCACCGATCAGGCAAAATTGTTGTCGAGCTAAATGGAAGGTTGAACAAATGTGGTGTTATCAGTCCTCGCTTTGATGTGGGTGTGAAAGAGATTGAGCCCTGGACTGCCAGGTTACTCCCCTCAAGACAGGTAAGAGCTTAATAATAAGTAGTCTAATCTCCTTTTTAACTCAGTTATCTTGACCTTGGGTCAGCATGCTAAAAAATGTGCATTTTGAATGACATTGGTCAATTGTTTGTTGTTGCTAGTTTGGCTATATTGTGTTGACCACATCTGCTGGTATTATGGATCATGAAGAGGCCAGAAGGAAGAATGTCGGTGGAAAAGTATTGGGCTTCTTTTACTAGATTGGGTTATCTATTTTGGTCATCATACAGCCCTCTTTTTTTGTTATGGATTATTGTGAGGTTTTGTTCTAATGAAGTTTGGACATTAGAGGTATCATCTGTAGAATTTCAGCTGGCTCCTCACATCAGGTTTTTTTCATAATGTGCACATTGCAAGCTCACCTCTCCTTATGAAAGTCAACAGTTGAGATTAAGACTGCGAGTTCAATTTGCAGTGGAATGAATGTGACGTAGGATTTGATGTTAATTTCATGAACTTATTTTTGTTTCATGAAATGGTTTTGTGAGGAAGGTTGTTCTGTTTCGACAAGTTTAGACTTGATCTAACCCAATCTTGTCGACTCGTGAGTCCCCAACCTGCTAGAGTTTTTCTGAGAAGTTATTCATGAGGCCCCTCATTAGGTCGAGGGTGTGCTTCTGATGCTAGTAACTTGTCATTCCCAGTCCCGGGAACTTTTTACTGTTACTTATTTTTGATTTCGTGGATGATTATTGTTCCAAGTTTGCTTGTGGATTGATCAGATTTCCTTGTAAGCGATTCTGAGTTATCGGCCGTCTTTGAATGATTCGAAGTTCGCTTGTGGATTGATCTGATATTGATTTCCTTGTGAACAATTCTTATTTTAGTAGTGATTACCGATCTAGTATTCGAATAGCTAACAACTGCAAAAAAAAAATGTTACTCTGCTCAGTCTACTGAACATCAAATTGGAAATATGTCAGTCAACATCACGAATCCACTTTGAGAAGACAAATTTATCTTTTATCTATAAGAGTAGCTCTATTGAAATAAATTAAAAAGCAGTTTGTGTCATAGTGATGATTGGCTATAATTCGATACAAATATTTAACATAATAAAAGATTGCGCATTAATTTAGAAGCGTTGTAGATAGTCAGACACAATTCATTTGAAAAATCATTATTTTAAATAATAGATTGTAGAAAAACTAGCTCAATTCATTAGAAAGATTTTTATAAATAATAGACGAATGACACGTGTCCCACTATCTCATTTTCATCTCATTCACACATATTTCAGACAATCAAGATCAGACATATGCCTCAATATCTCATTTTTCAGTTTATCAGAACACGCCACTTATCACACTCTCTCTCTCTTGCACTAAACTCTTTAATTATATATTTAGTTTTAAAAACGATGTGTCTATTTAAATTGATTTATTTTCACAAATTATAAATCAAAATAATTTTTAGGATGAGTAGTGCAAAGCTAGTGAGCACTCCATTGTAAATTATTTTAAAATTTCTTCAAAGCAGTGCCCTAAGAATGATAAAGTCATTAAAGACATGACAACAGTTACTTATGCTAATGCAGTTGGCTGTTTGATGTTTGCAATGGTATGTACTTGCCCTGATTTAGCTCATGTTTTTAGTTAAGTTTGTAAATACATGTCTAAACTAGGTAAGCGATATTGGGAGAAGTCAAGTGGATTTTCAAGTATTTGAGAGGTACTGTATTTACTACTGGCATATTTTTACTCTTAGTGGAGAGCTTATATGCTGGAAGTTAAATGTTCAGTCTATTCTGGCGTTATTTACAATTGAAGTAAAATATATGACAATAGATGAAACTGCAAAGAAGGCTTTATGACTTACTAGATTAGTAAAGGAATTGAGAGTTCAGCAATGTGGAGTTACATTTTGACTATCAAAGCGCTATTTATTTGGCAAAGAATAAGGTGTATCATGCTAGAACTAAAAATATTGATGTGAGATTTCACAAGATCAGTGAGTTGATTGCATCTAGAGAGATAGTGCAGCTGATATGTTGACAAAACTAGTTACTACAGACAAGTTCAAGTATTCTTTGGACTTGTTGAATGTTTGCAGTTGCTAAACAAATATAATACCCCAGTCCACTTTGAGGATGTACTTCTGAATTTTATCTTTTAATGGGCATGATATTCGTTAAGTTTGAGACTTGTTAGTTATAACTTATAACTCACAAATTGATAAAGGACAGATGTTGAAGCGTAGTAAAGGGAGCAAGTGGAGTGTTAAATTCACTTTTTGTTTGTTTTTTTTTTGAAAATCTGAAAACACACTTATTCTAAGTGAAAATAGCTGAAAGGAAAGGCCTCACATTAAAACACATGCGGATACGACATCCACAACAATTATGGTTTCTTAGGGTCTGCACGTTGAATGTCAGATTATAAACCTTATGTGACAGATTTATGTGACGTGAGATGATGATTTTAACCTTCTGATATAGAACACTTTCATCTGCAGCAGTTCACAGATAGATCTTATCACGGTTGTAATAAAGAAATGTGGTGAAAGATAAACTTTCATCATGTTTGGAATAAAGAAACATGATAAATGATATTTAGATAAATTTTTTTTGTAAGTGCACTAGATTCTCATAACCTGGACCTCTAACTAACTCGACTAATCATTTGGAGACTTATGTTAGATTTAATTTTTTTAAAAAAATATGTAGAAAGGTGAAATGAGCTAAATCATAAATTAAAATTAGGGTATAGGGATTCCGCTTATCAGTGTAGAAAATTTCTCCATAAGTACGACTAAAATAATCATATTGTCCATGATTTAAATTTATAGAAGTTAAAATCAAACCGTATATTGATCATAACAAATTATTATCCTGATAATTTCGTATGAAATAATATACCCAACCAATTATTATGCAATTTACAATTTAAATGACTATTATATCTCCGTGATACCAGCCTTTAGAAATTTGAAATCATGAACTGTATGATCATTTTATCCACATATTTAGAAAAATTTTCTTGAGGTACAAATATATTCCTTTTTCCCTGAAAATTATTAGAATTAAGGTTGAATTTCAACTTGATTGGAGTTCAACCCGGGAGGAGAACATCATCCCATTCTAATAGAAAAGGAAGAAGATAAGGCTATCCCTCTCTCATACACAGACACCTCCACGTGTCACTTACCCTCCAAAATTCATCTTCCAAACTCAATCAAAGGAGCCGGTCGCTGAGGTGGATAAGTCGACAATGGCGTCCGCTCTGCATCTATCTTCCTTGCTCAACTCTCTACCTCAGGTAATGTATCAACCCTTTTGTGCTACACAAGCCACATTGTTCCTCCCTCACTCACCCTCCTTACAATCCGCTTCTCATTTTCCTTTATTGTGATTCCAGATAGAGCTACGCAAGCGAAGCTCATCACTGCTCTCTACAAGAAACGTTTCCTTCGTCGTCAAGGCTCAGCTGCTCCCACCACCCTCTGCAACTGGTATTAATCTTTACCCCCTTTATCTAATTTGTGTATATATAAATTGTTATGCATGTTTTAGTTGGTATTGGGATTAATTAAATGGGACATTTTCAGCTTTCTGTGTGTTTATGAGAAATGGTTGCAGTCTTGCACATGCATATATATATTCCTTTTAGACATATAAACTGATCAGAATAATCCCGCGAGCTGCCGATTTCATCTCAGATACAACTGGTAGGCGCAATGTGGTTCAATTAGGTGCCATTATCTCGTGGGTTTCCATTTTGTTTCCGGTTCTACCATCGTGTGAGCATCCCTTTGCCCCAAGTTTCCGCTACCTTATTTTTCCAATTTGAACTACCAAACAATTAATGGTGCGCTATCCTAAAATATTCATTGATATGGCTCAGTCGCTGTAGAGTCCAAGAAGGGATTTCTGCCAGTTCTGGACCAAAAGGATCGTTATGAGTTTCTTTACCCTTTTGGATGGCAGGTGTGTGTTCCGATTCCGACATAAGGTTTCACTTGCGTTTGTTGGGTTTGTGGGCATTGCACGGATTGAAAAACAAGCAAAAAGGCAAGGTAGGAAAAATTGACATTTGCCTGTGCTGCTTCTATGCTGTCAGGAAATTGCCATTGATGGCCAGGACAAGGTGTTCAAGGATGTCATAGAGCCATTAGAAAGCGTTAGTGTGAATGTTTTCCCAACCACTAAGCAAGAAATTCGAGAACTTGGGCCCCCGCAAGAGGTTTAACCTTCTATGGAACTGTGTGCGCTTAATTTCAACAAGCACAAGCAGTTTCTGCTTCATCCATCTAACATGATTTTGATTATGTATAAGGTAGCTGAAGCTTTAATAAAAAAAGTGCTGGCCCCTCCTACACAGAAGACAAAACTTATTGAAGCAAAAGAGGTAACCCTGCTTACTTAAGTTCTGTCACTAAGATACACATTAAAATTGCATTTCCTTTTCCTTTATTTCTTAGATTTTGCTACATGGAGATTGAGACATTCGAGCTACAAACCAATCTAGAAACGCAAGGAAAGTTCAATCCATCACCATTCTACAGGCTCATTAACATGCAAAGAATCCTAAAAATAAAAATTGAATCAGACTCGGGCTCGGGCTATCTATTTTGTCATGCTGCAAATTTTCAATCCTGAGATGAGATCTCTGGAATAATCTACTGCTACTCATTTTCCCTTCAATACTTCTTAAAGATATTGAATGGTACTGGATTTAGTTTTTACTTCTTTTTACATGGGGAGAGATCATTATCATATTTTTCCCTTTGTTTTGATACATGTCATAGCATGAAAAAGACGGGATACCTTACTACACATTTGAGTTCATTGCTCAAGCACCAAACTATACGCGCCATGCCCTGAGTGTTATAACTATCGGCAATGGTAAGAATACTGAACTCCTATGGGATCTTATTATCATGCCTCTGACTCATCGTTCTTCGTGCTGGCTCTGGAGTGGTGTTTCCCCAAACTCCCCGTTTAGAGTAACAAGACTAATGTATGACTATAACAGGTAAATTCTACACGTTGACCACAGGAGCTAATGAGAGAAGATGGGGGAAGATGAAAGACAAATTACTCACTGTGGTTGATTCATTCAAACTATCAAAATTTTGATGTGGTAGCAACATTTTCTACCAGGCATTCGAAAAGAGCTATATATGTTGTGAGATCCACAGGAGCCAAACTGAGTTCTTGTCATTTGTTGTATCATAAACCCACATCAGAAGCCTTGTTGATATATGTCACGGATGTCCTGATTTTCTTCACATTCTTTTTGATTGTTGCTGGCCGGATTTCAGAGCCTTGGCTGCTGCCTTAAAGGCCTGAGCTTTCGGATCAACCCCTTTTTTGTTATCAACTGCATCAGAATAATATACTACTTTGTTAAGACAAGCTTTACTTTGCCCATATACAACAGAAGGCACCAAAAGGTCCAAATATTATCTGGCATCACGCAATAATCTTTAGGGAGCTAGAGTTCACGGAAGACCAAAAATTGTAGAAAATCCTTGTTTGGCTAACAGGGAAGATCTTGAGAAAAAAAGTTGTATGGGAAAAATGGGAAGTTTTGGTTCACGCAAAGAAAGATAATATTTTTCTTGGTATTTTCCATCACAACAAAACAAGAATAAAGCGAATGGAATCGGTGGAGATGTTGATTCCTTCTCATTTATTTCCTCATGATGTTCCCAAAGCCAAACACGGCCTTAGAGTTTGTGAAAAAGTAAAAACTGAAGGCTGTGTTGAAGAAATGTGACCAATTTCTTGAAGTGACTGGAAGAATATGGTAGGCTCACCAGAGTGAAACTGGGATATGAAGGGACTAAAGCTGAATGCAGTAATAAGAACTCACTAGCAATCAGACTAGAGATTTGAGCTACAACTGCTTTTCTTTTTTCAGGGTGAAATGGATTCAAACTGCTTACCATCAACTTCAGAGAAAGAAAAAGAGGGCTTTTAAGCTGCCCGACTTGACAAGGATTGGCACAACTAAATGGTAATCACTAACCCCCAACTGATCCTCATTCTCCAGTTAAATTTATAACCGTCTTAGGTGGAGTGAACTATTACAACTGAGGCAACCAATATCTGAACCCGAAATTCAAATTTAGAAGAGACAATGAGATGCCCAGAAAGTGTCAAGCACCTTTACCAGGATCTGTCTGTGAAACTGCAATACAAGAAAACTCCCCCGGAAAAAAAAAACACGAGAAGCAAATCTTAAACCATCTCCATCAAACTAATCATGGCAGTGGCAGGCACCAAAAGATTACTGCTATTAGCACGCCAAGCCAACAGGAGCACTGATCCAATTTTGCGTTTATTAGGTTTGGTTTACGAGGTGACGAAGACAATTTTACGATTCTTTCTTGTCCCACATCGTTTGATGAACTGAGTTCCTTTTGGTAGAGTGCGTATTAATTAAGTCTTGGGACTTCTGTAAGAACTTGCCTTAAACTAATGAGTAAGGAAAACAAAGCGAGCGGTGGGAGCCGCTCGCCGCGCCTGTAACACAGTTTGTGCGCAGCAATTTTTGGAGGGGTTATAGGCTGGCCGAGTGCTGACGCTGCTTACTTTGCAGAACTCACTTGTGCGGGCCTCCCAAACCCACCTAGTTCAATTATTGAAGATATTTTATTGCTGTATGCCTAATTAAACATGTGGGTTGAAGTATAGGTCAATGAGCCAACATGAATTTTTGTGAAAAGAGAAATTTCGTACCGTATTTGAAAAATAAAATTTAAGAATTTCATAAATTAAACTGTTTATATGGAGAATATTTTTCTAAGTAAAGTCCTTTTCCTCAAAAATAAATATTATAATTAACATTACAAATAGAATTATATGATATTTTTTCATACATAATTAAATTTAATCTTAATAAATTATAATAATATAATTTTTTATTTAAGGAGTTAAGTAAAGGGAAAAGGTCGAAAAACCCTTAATAGATTTACAATTTTAATTACATCCTTATTTCATGGATTTGAGAAAAAACCCTTCACGTATAATTATATTATTTTAATTACCTCTATACAGATCTACTATTTTTAAATACATTCTTATTTCATGGATGTGAGAAAATTTTTTTTTTTAAAAACCCTTAATAGTTTTACTATTTTGTTTTATTGAGATTAGAATGTATTTAAAAGTAAGAAAACAATATAGAAGGTAATTTAAATAGTATAATTACATGTGGAGCCAAAACAAGAAGAACCTCTAGATTATGTATTTGGAATAATAATGCTCTTAAATTTTCAATTGGGGATAGTCCAAACCCTTAACTAAATTGAACTTAAACATCATTATAATTAATCTAAATTGAGTATGTTATTTTAGTGTTTTTCCCTT
This sequence comes from Kalanchoe fedtschenkoi, assembly GCA_002312845.1. Classification (NCBI taxonomy): domain Eukaryota; kingdom Viridiplantae; phylum Streptophyta; class Magnoliopsida; order Saxifragales; family Crassulaceae; genus Kalanchoe; species Kalanchoe fedtschenkoi. The sequence continues at coordinate 4,832,626 of NQLW01000039.1, read as the reverse complement.
AATTAAAAACCGAATAAGTATTTTTCTAATTTATCCTCCAATTTTCAGCCTAAATCATTTTCCCGGAGCGATCTCGATTTCTAGGTTGTCTAGTGGATGACCCTCACATTCTCGATGGTTAGTTTCAGGTTTTGGGTTGGTTGTGTTCACTTTGCTCTTCTGACCTATAAAGCAGTTGCTCAACTGCAATGTTCCTTTGTTTCACAGCTTCTTTCTTCTGTTGATACTTGCCAATGGGAATGGAGTATGGTTTAGGATTGTCCTTGCTGCTGCCAAGGTGAAGAGTAGAGCAGCACAGCGGTAAAATTGTATTTCAGTTGCAGTATTTTCATGTTTTAGTGGTTTTTATGTGCTTAATTTGTGATGATTTTTAATTTGATAAAGTATGGTTGTGGGTGTTTGCTGCTAAATCTGCTTCTTTTTCATAAGCATCAGCTTTCAACTAAATCACTATCACATATCAAGTCTACTAATCCGAGATAGCCATTGAGCTTAGCGTCATGACTTTGATAGGCAATGGTTGTCTTCTAGCTGAATGGGAGATGAATCTTCTTGCCTGTGCCGGCAATACTGGAAATGTGTCCTTGCCACTTTCTGAGTTGGAGAAGCACAGGTTATCTTCATCTCGTCCTATCTCCTCTAGTTGTGTCACTATGAGTGGTAACGATGGATCCTCAGACTTGGTAATGAGCTTGATCATTATCCATAGTGATTGGCTTATACTTGAGACATCTCTTGGAGATAGAGGGTCGTTCTAACTCTTCCAATCTTATCACATCCTTTTTAAGACATGTCATCTATTCAATCCAAAACAGTCAGTTAGACTGTGGCGATTGGCAAATGTATGCCAAAGAAAAAACAAGACACAATCATGGTTTTCAAAATATTGCGTGTGAAATATGTTACCCTAAGCCAAATCTGTACTAACAGCACCAAGTGACCCCCTCACGGCCCTCTTTCTGAATAAGCTACCAATTGGGTTTCTTATTTGCAGCATTCTTTTGTGAAACACCAAATGCCCAAGACGGCTCAATAAGCAATTATTGAGCTTAATGTTATTCTAGAAGCCTGAATTATTTGTGGTGTTACTCATGCAACGCTATAATAAGAGCATGATATTCTGAAACACAAGGTGGCTGATGAATAAGTACTGCTTTTTGTTTTCTTTTTAATTCTTGATCATATGGTGCCAAGACTGTTACTTATGTAATATTATATGCCCCAATTGTAAACTCTGCCTCGTGAAGTTGTCTTTTAATGTTTTTTCATCCAACAGATATTTTCACAGGATGCCAAGAAACACAACTTACCCGGTACTGGAGACAAATGGTTTACAGTGGAGTTGCATAAAAACTCAGACAACTTGAAGATATGCCGAACTTCTACTTGACTTATCTGAGATGCTAAATTGACCCCCCAGAACAGTAGATAGCCAATACTACGTGTTAGAGATGTCTGTCAGAAATGAGAAAATCCGACTGACAATTTGTTCTGTGAACTGGGACAGTTGATCAAAGAGATCCAATAATTGTCAGGGCAAAAGTAGCCTTCAGACATCAGTATCAATAATGGAGCGCTCTTAGCATCTGCCAACTGCACGGTAACGACATCTTATTAGTGGTACATTCTATGCTGCCATCTCTTGGAGTTACTTTGCTTTAGATTGTAGTATACATCTAGAGCTAGGTATACAGAGCGGGCAATACAAATGAAGTTCAGGGAAGGAATACACAACTGTTATGGCTATGTGCTCTATCTGAAACGATATCAGTGTCATCACACATCTAATATTATATGCTGGCAAAACAGTATCCTCACAAACCCTGTTGCCAAGCTAGCCTCTTGCTTTCCAGGATCAGCTTAGCAAGTGGAGGAATGCTATTTGTCCGAGCTTAACTAGGAGGGTCGAATACGGTACATTGTCTTGGATTCTTGTTCTGAGGTATATTTTTGTTATGGAATGTGATAATGGAATTTCACTGTCCTTGCATAATCCAAGGCATAAACATAATGCTAATATTTTGCAGGAGTTGTTTGGTCTGTGAAAAGAATGTTTTCTTAAGCGGATGTGGCCCACATGTCACGTGGATAGTTGGGAAATGCCTGATATAACACCTCCTCCAATATCAGGACAGAAAATGGTCGTTTACAAATCTTGTCATATCCCTTCTCCACCAATAATCGTCGATCTCCCACGTGGTACTAGAGGTCCCTCCACTCATTCTTCTCTGTTTAAATGCAGCTTTATTCTTTTGAATTCCTAGAGACTAGCTGATACAGTATCAATTGATTGCTGAGCCATTCGCCTGTTACTCAGGGCCTAATCTCTCTGTTGCCGTCCAGATTGAATATTAGCATGAGTAACTCATCTGCATCTTACATCCACATGGTAACTGTTGAAGATGAAACTGTGATGTTTTATTAGGTTGACAATGTATTGTTTATGAACCTCTTGCTGATCAGTGTTTTGGCAATAATAGGTGCAGCATTTGATAGAGAAGTGCCTGATCTTTCACATGACAAAAGAAGAGTGCATGGAAGCTCTATCCAAGCATGCAAACATTCAACCTGTGATCACTTCTACTGGTCAGTTGGTCTGCGTGTTTTTTGTTTTTGTTTTTTGGTTCCCAAGCTGGATTACCATCATAAGTGAGTCGGTCAGTTTTCTTCATTCTACTGTAAACAAAAGTCATGATTATGCATGGGACTGGTAAGACGTTATTATCATAATTAAATTTCAATTGCAGTTTGGTCGGAACTTGAGAAAGTAAACAAGGAGTTCTTTCAGTCCTACAAACCGTCTCAGGTGAAAGGAGGGGATCTTATGACTGAAGCTGAAACAATTGAGTTAATCCAAAAGATGATATCAGACACCCCAAAAGATTCAGATGACTGAACGAAAAAAATGTCTACTACCAAAGCTAGCTGGGGCTGGGATCTCAGCAGCCTACCCCATGAATCATTCATATATCCGTACAAGTATCATCAGATGCAGGCTTGTCTTGTACAAAAGGTCCCCTCCCAAGAAAATATGCATCTTTCTCACATGTCTGGACCCTGGAACGTGTCGATTTCCAGAGTATATATATCATTTTTATCTGCATCGAAAGTGAAGTTCATCATCAGTCCAACAGGACAAATAGTCATAAATACTGCTGGCTTTACATGATGTAGCTCAATTTTGAGCAACGGTGTAGGATGAGCAGTAAGGCAGCAACGTTGGTTTACAATCCCGGGTATGTGAATATGGTTAGCCTTGTTGTCTTGTTTGACGCTTATTACAGCTAATTTGGATGTGATATCTACTAGGTTGTTCTTTATCAAGTATATGAATCAATCCTATTTCGTGGATCCTATCAAAATTGTTGTGTGGATCCTCTCAAAATTGTTCAGTTTTGCTATTATTGCTAAGAGTCCCAATCAAGCAACTCTCCTTCAATGAAATGAGATTGAGTGTACAGCTTAAGGGTCGTGTTTGGTTTGACTTGTAATTAAGGTTGCAGGTTTCCAAACTCTTTGGACGCACCAAGTTCCACTTTAGGTGTGGGCTTTGTTAGGATTGATCTTTTCCCTTTGTGTCAGCCTCGATTTTAAATGTAGAGTGATTTTTGACTATAGTTGGACCATGAATGAAGATGTTATGAAATGCATTGAAAAATTATGGTGTTGATTTAGCATTGAATTTGAATTTTTTTTAATTTTTTAATGTGTCACGATGTGTATTGCGACTATAGTCGACCTAACATTTTGCAATCAATATGTGGAATTCACAATTGTTTGATGAGTAGTTTAAGTATATAAATTACATAATAATCAGATATTCAAGCAGATGGCACACCAAATAAACACACAGGGAATGGGAGTAGGAGAATTAGAGATAGACATGGAACTGGAAAACGGTGTCCACCCCGTCAGTGATGTGCTGATCCAACTGATGCATTGGCTCGATGGTCGCATACCCTCTTGCATTCTCATACTTACCAGTCCCACCGATGACGGCGACCTGCGAAACCAACGATGCGGTACGGTGCACTCCGAAGAAGCTGATGGTGTCCTCCGCACCATGCTCCGCATGCCCCAGCAGGGCTGTGAAGGCGAAGGTGTGACTCGTCCCGTCCAGCGAGCTCGCCAGGTAAAAGCCTTGAGCCCTGCCCATCACGCCTGACCCCAGCTCATGCCCCTCCGTCAGTTCATCATCAATCACCGTCACAGAGCCGAACATGAGCTGCTGGAGAGTGGCTCCGGCCGGGAGGTTCCCGGCAGTGACGAAGGGCTGGTTGCCACCTCCGCTGACGGCGCTGTTGCCGTTGTTTTGGAGGATGGCGGAGTTCTGTGCGCCGTTGAGTCCGGCGAGGAAGGGGAGAGTGTTGCGGTAGTTGTTGATGAAGGTGGTGGGGAGTGGAGTGGCGCCGTTGATGGGGAAGATCTGATTGTTGGATTTGGAGAATGGGATGCCGTTGATTTGGGCGCTGGCTATGATGCCGGTCACAGCACGGGTAGTGGGGCGAGTCCCGCCTAGGATGTCGTGCATGAAGAATGACATGGCGGGTGCGCCCGTTGCTCCAGCAGCTACTCCTGACCCAGCTGGGGATGCAGTCACTGGGCCCGCACTTGCTGGCGCAGTTGCTGTTGCGGCTCCAATGGGGTCAGCCTCTGGCAGGTCGGTGGCGTCATCCGGACCACCACCAGGCTGGCCAGCCGAGACACGTCCTGAATCGTCCACGACCCCATCATCACCGCTTGCAACATCATCATCTTGCCCATTAGTGCTTGGCACAAGGGCTGGTATCTGGCCGCTGGACAGAGTCTGAGCTGCGGGCACAGCTGTTGGAACGGAGTCGAGTAGTCGAGCCGCATTGGCAAATCCTGAAACGAATGCTAGCAGTAGAATGCAGAGAGTGGGAGTAGATGTCCATGATCTGGCCATGATGCTGGTTTGGATATATGCCAGGCCGGTTTGTTTGATAGGTGGAGATGGAATTAGTGAAGCTTGAATGTTTTGTGGTACCTCTGAAGCGCGAATAAATATATATAGGGTTGAGACTTGAGTGGAGCTGGTAGTGACATGGAGTTGTTGTACTGCATGGCCATGGCATTATCAACTCCCACCTTTGGAAACTGGTTTAGTTGAAGAAACCTAACTCTCTATTATCATGCATTCTTCCTTTGTAGAAATGGTGATTGAAATAATCGGGTAGTTAATTTGGCTAAGGGTCCGATCTATATGAAACTAGGGTGGTGGGTCTCGTATTTAGTTTTGAACTGTTGGAAGTGAAATTAATTTATGTATGATTGAAGATTCTACATATTTATATGGATACTTATGGAAGTAATCTAATTAAGGGGTTCATTGTACAATTATACCCGTTAGTTTAAAAATCATTATTATTATAATTTATAAAGTAATTTAAAATAGTTCATTATTATTATAATATACTATTTAACATAATTAATTATTTAATTTTTAAATATAACTTGTAAAAAATTCAAAATACGGCTAAATGGTTGGTTAACAAAAATCAACCGTATTCATCTGTTAAACGGATAATCGGTTCGGTCGTAACCGGATGGTGCATGGCCTCCTGGTGTAGATGTTGCATGGGACATAGGTGCGAGTCTTTGGACCATGTATTTATTTAGGGGGAGTTGGATGACTCTATGTGGAGCCAGTTCAGTAGGATCCTCAACAAAATTAGGGTGTCTAGTATCTTCCATCTTCTTTGAAGTTGGCTTTCATGTCGTCGTGCCTCGAGCCAAATAGATTTTTTTGGCTGTGGGCTCATGATGAATTAGCGTCAGCGGAATAAGCGTACTTATGAGGATGGAAGGGATATTAATTAAATTTATAAGCGGATTCATCAATGAATTATTAATCTTGTCTATCTCTTTTCTCCTGTATTTAAAGGTGGCTTCTCGAACGCTTTGGCTTTTCAGACTTTACAAATGTTCTAAAATCAGGTTCCTTGTCGTAGGGTTCGTTATGTAACTCGTGACCCAAGAGAGGGATTGACCTTGAATGTGGATGGCTCAGCTTGTGACAGGGGAGTTTAGTAAGAGGTGTTATCCATGATGCGACAGGCGTTCCAGTGTTCTTTTTCTCCTTGTCTCACGGGTTGAGTGTGTATAACGTGGAGGCAGAATTTTGGTTTTTATTGGATGGTGTTCAGTTTGCGAAAGAGAGGAGGATTATACTGTCGATGATTCGGCCGGATTCAAAATTCTTTATGGAGGCTTTTTTTGGTAGGATTTTTTGTCCATGAAAATGTAACTATATTGTCCGCCAGGTTAGTTTGGAGGTAGGAGGGGCTCGAGTTGTTCATGTCTTCAGGGAGGTAAACGGGGTGGCTGATCGGTTAGCTAACTTTGCTCATGAGTTTGATTTCATATAATCTTCTTAGGTTTTAAATTTCTCTCAGGATGTGAAGATGGCCCTTAGGCTGGATGCTTCCCACACTTTATTTTGTAGGTCTTAGTTTGTTTCTATTTTGCATTTGGTTGTTCATCTGTCGGTCTGCTTTGGGGATGGGTGTCATCTCCTCCTAAGCTCTATCTGATTTGTTTTTTACTTGTAAGATCATATGAACCGTCTTTTTTGGTAGCCACTAGTCAAATTTTTGACTATTTTTAAATTTTTTTTTTAAGAGGATTGTCTTTTTTCTAAAAAAAACTTCATCAACAACACATCACCACAATTTATTCAAATAACAAATAAGAAGAAGCGGAATAAGCTTTACAAATTTACTTGCAATGATTGAAATTTACTTGCAATGATTGAAGACAATTGATTGTCATAGCTACAACTATCATAGTGTTTTGTGTGGCTATTAATTAAAAAATAATAATGAAAACCTAAATTGATGTATGACCAGGGGCAGAAATGTAATCAAATTTAAGATGCACATCAACCCCGAAATGCTTGTTTCTCGTTGGATAAAAATTGCATGATAAACTTATTACTGAAAATCAGCTCCCTCTATCACCCCACCCATCTTTTCCTCTAAATAAACCCGTCACCATTCCAAACAAGTATCGATGTAATCACCACAGTTTTATACATGCACTTGTCTTCTGTACAACTCCTCATTGCCTGGTCACAAATTATTCAATGGTTACTGTTTACTGAAAGGTGTTTTGGAGTTTTGTTCATTAGAGTGCTTAATCTCCCTCTCCAACCTTGACCTACCAAAGGCACACTTTTCATCCAACCAACTAATGATGTCTGTAAAAACAGTGTTGACATTTTCTGGAGTCTCGCCGTACAGTAGTGAATGCCACATTCCGGGGTACAACTTGAAGGTCTTGTCGGTGGAGGATGCCTTTTCATAGAGGAGTTGGCTCACTGAAGGATCAGTTACAATATCACATTCTCCGTGAACAACTAGGAATGGCAATTGTATCTGCATGAGTCAAGTTATGATAGGAGTAAGTTCAGATAGCCCATACTTGTGGGGGAAAAAAGAAGAAGAAGAATTACTTAGCTACTTACTGCATTACATAGCATATATATACCTTGTGGAGATTGTTTTCGAGCTCGGTGCTGACTCTCATGAGCTCGTAGGCCGTCTTCAACCTAGGCCGTCCCTTGTAGCAGTAAGGGTTTTCTCTTATCTGGGGTTTGAAGCTACTGTTAGGGTAAAATGTGGTTGTCTTCCAAATGTTCAATACTGATTTCGACATAAGCAGTTAAAAAAAAGCACGATGCATGACATATGAGAAGCATTCGTTCACAGTTCACAACTTATGGTCGTCTCCTTGTATGCTACCTCCATTCTAGTTTCAGGTAGTCTAAAAGCAGCATCCACAACATCGTTAGGCGTGGGTACGATTTTCCATGTTGGGATGATTCTGGCGAGTCGACTGAGGGCTTTGGCCACTGCTGGAGATGGCTTAACCTCATCTGCAATCTGTGGAAAAAAAAAAGTACTGAAGACATTCAACAAACCCCAGTTGAAGTATAGATAAGTTAAAGAAAGACAAGCGTAGAAGAGTAACGACACCTTGCACATGGGGGCAACCAAAATAGCACCATCCCAGAACTGGGGCATCTTTTGGTGGATGAGGAGAGCGATAGCTCCTCCCATAGATTCTCCTAACAAAAACCTCACCTTCTTGCTGTTTCCTTCTCTCTCTGCTCAAAAAAAGTAGGAGATACAAGTGCAAGGAAGATGAAATGCTCATGAATTAGTTTCTTAATTCATATAGTAAAAGGGTGGAGCTTACCAGAAATGTTGGTGAAATGGTCGGTGCAGTCGTGGACGATACAATCCATGTTGTTTATGAAGCCGAGCAGACCTGCGGATTTCCCATGGCCTTCGTAATCTATTCCATGGACTGCATATCCTGCGGTAGCCAGCCTCATTCCAGTGTCTGCATATATGCATTGAATCATTAAGTTTCCAATGTTGTAAAAAGCACTAGAGCGTGGAGTGTCCTAACTCCGCCTCGGAAACAATGAATCATGGAAAGGAATGGACGAGACCTTTCATGGAAACACTGCATTCCATGGCGTAACCATGACAGAAGAAGATTAAAGCCTTGGGGTGTTGTTGGTGGTGGTGTTGGGTTGGATTCCAGCTACACGTGAATAGCTTCATCCCTCTTGAATTTGTTATGTAATCTTCCTCGTACTTCACGTTGTTGTTAACAACATTCCCAGTTTCATGGGCCTGCATGATGCGTCATCAGATCAAGAAACGAAAGAGATCCATGCATGTGATGAGTCAATGATAATAAAGAAGGTAGGGAGATGGATCGAAAGAAAAGTCATCATCAGACCATGGCGAAAAAGAAATGAATGTAACAGACAGTGAGGGATATGACGGATGAGGAGCGCCGCCAGATCTCGGTGAAACGAGATTGAGGATGAAAGATTAGAATGTGCAATGGGTTTCCTCCCCCTCTATAAATACATAGAACGTTGTAGCAATCAGAAGAGCGTCATCATAAGAAGCCTAACTCAATTCCGTCTAGGCCATTTGTTATCTAAAGAGAAGATGTTTTCTTCCTCTACCAACACCGGTCATTATATTAATCTTGTACTTAGTTAGGTGTTAATCTTATTTGGCTAATTTAACGTAAGTTGATGTATACCTAAGTATGATGTTTATTCAAATCTAACATTTGGAATCGGTAGTCTTCTTAGCCTAACCATGAACCCCAAGATGATTAGTCAGAGGCATAAGTTTTTTATTAGTCAGATTTGGATCTGATTCATGTTTCGTTTTAATCAGATCTAGATCTGTTGTATGTTTCGTTTGAAATCAGCTCTAAATCTACTTATGCATTCAATCAGATCCAGATTTATTTAAGTTAATTTTATGTTTTGTTGTAATTCCAGCACCTGTGAGTTATAGGCCATCAGATGGCAAAAGAGAATTTTAAACTTAGTCAAAATCTTAAAAGTGTACTACGCCGCAGTTGTCGCAACATGATGATTAATGCTGCTAAATTTTATGCAGAAGTATTTTGTTGCATTTTAATTTTAGTGTATTATAAAGTTATATGCATTATGTTTACTACTGAAAAATTATGAAATTAAAATAAGCTTTGTTCAGATAAGCAGCGTATACTTGACTGAGTAACATAGAATTATGATGCCCATAAATTTCTCTGAGTCTCACACGGTGTCCGAGTAGGATTTTTACTCGACCGAGTATAATTCTTTGTTGAATTCTACCCGCCGAGTGAAATAAGAATGTGAAACTCAAAACTTTATCTAAATGTCACACGGTCCGAGTAAGTTTTTACTCGACTGAGTAAGTGGCATGTACTCTACCAAGTAAGATTTTACTCGACCATATATGTAGCATATACTCAACGGAGTATGAGGGTAAAATGACCTTTAAATGTCAATAATATCTGATTAAAGTGAAACCAACGAGATGTTTTGACTAGAGATTTAACTTTTGATTTTGAGATTTAGATAATTTATTTTAATAACAAATATTATTTTATCGCCAAAGTTGATTACAATCATGTAATATATTATTATTTTTTTCTATTAATTGATTATTTAAACTACTTTTTAAATTCTTTCCAACGGTGATTTGGACTAAAACTCTCGTTGTCATGTAATTAATCATACCAACGTACGATTAATTTCATGATTGGCATTGTTTTTTTGTATTTACTAATGATTTTTCTTTTTTAATTTAGTTCTTCATGCTTCAAACATTACTAGTTACATTGATGACATTGATCGATCAACTCAATGCCTTCCTACTTGAAAAGAAAGAATTGAAATGGTAATGGACGCTCAAACAGTGTCACACAGGCTTCCCTTTCTAGAATGTGAATGGTGGACGCTATGTAGACCTTGAATATCATATTTATATTCCGTCACCATAAATTGCAATGTATTATTAGAATATTTTAGAATGTGAATGGTGGACGCTATGTACAATCCTGAATATCATATTTATATTGCCTGACCATAAATTGCAATGCATTATTAGAATATTTTGTGAGCGTGATTTCGACTTTAAATATGTCAATTAAATATTTTTATTTATGCCATCATATCAGGAATTGGTTAACTGCTTACTAGAATCAATTAATATCGATAAGTATTTTTCTTTCTTTTTGAATGCACCAAACGTCTCTTTAGCTATTTTGGTGTAGCCCATCTCGATTAAATACGTTTTCAGACTGAAGAATATCTTCAAATGGGATACACCACCAATCGAGAAATTCATACCATCAAATTTTTATAGTTGTAATAAAATCGCGTTTGACATGATTCAGCTACATTGTTTAAAAACTACACGCTTCTGATACTTGTATGAAAAATTGGTCTCTAATAGCAAATGTTAGATTTATTAATAATCACAACACTCAATATGGAGAAAGAAAAAGTAAATATACTACAAGTATATAGAAGGATGAGTAAGTTAAGAGACGATAATACTCAAATTTTATCCTCTTGAGTGAAATTTAGAAAAAATAGTTTCAATTTCATGAATATATTTTAAAAAAAGTTTTTATTTCGTACAATATGGACACCATGAATGAGAAGTTGACATCCGACATTTTAAAAAATCAAAAAAAAAAATTTCATTAATTAGTGATCGTCATATGACACTTTGACTTTTCAAAGAGTCACATATTAATTGTCAAGTCCATAATCGGCATGGTGAAGACAATTTGCACAAAAATCACTCCCTACGAGAAACGTGAGCATGTTAACAAGACAAAGTGACCGGCAATTGCTCTATTTTCGTCACCAAAATCCATAAGTTGAGAGTTAAAAATGATGATGTCTTGTTAATGACAAAAGCATACCAATGCTTATCAATATCTTCTTCTTTTTCAAACCATATATCTTCCAAGTTTGACAAGGTATGAAGAGAGAAAACTTGGGAGTCTAGAATGGCAGAGTGGTCTCGATAAGCCATTGATGAGGTGAGGATACGTTACCAAGTGCTACGTACGTGACATTTGGGGCTACCTTTCATAAGCAAATCAAACAAAATTCAAAGGTCAGCTGTCAGAAAGATTATCCAAAAATTGCAAACAGGTGGAAAATTTATTCATGGACATATTTATATATCTAATGGCGAATTGGTCAGAAAGCTATTTAAAAACGTCTCTGTTCATATTTGGATTGATGGATGTATGGGGGCGGGGAAGAGAACCATGTTGAAGCCGCATATCCTTACTACACTGCACACCAACCAATCCACACACTCAGCTGATCCAGGATTTTTTTATTTTTTTTATTTTTTATTTTACATATAAATAAGTATTTTAGATGAGATTTGGGGGACGGCCGACCCTATGGCCCCCAGTGGCTCCGCCACTGCCCACACTCTCTCACTCCTTCATCCCTTTTATATAAACAAATCTAAAAGGGATAAAACTCAAAAGGGGTCCTGAACTACCACCGCTTACCCAATTGCGGTCAGAACTACCATGATTTCCAAAAAAGGTGCAATGAAAAAAAAATTGGACTGATTTTCTAAATTAAAATTTACCATTACATTTCAAACCTTATATTATTATAAGACTTAGATTTGTGTGTGAAAATTATATCGTTTGGTTATCAAAATAAATTATATCATTTTGCGCACATAAAGAAAACAACGTCTTTTGATAACCAAATGATGTAATTTTCACACACAAATCTAAATCTTATAATAATATAAGGTTTGAAATGTAATGGTAAATTTTAATTTAGAAAATCAGTCTATTTTTTTTTTCATTGCACCTTTTTTGGAAATCATGGTAGTTCTGACCGCAATTGGGTAAGCGGTGGTAGTTCAGGGCCCCTTTTGGGATTTTCCCCAATCTAAAATTAAATTTGTATAGTGTTCATGTGTAATTTGTGTCGTCATGTAATATTATCATTATCATAAATTTTTCAAACAAACTTTGAACTATTATAATTATGGGATCTGCATTTCATAATATATTTATTATATAGATAGAGTTATTATCATATTTGAAATAAATAAAGTGATAAACAACTTGATACATGATAATATGTTGATTTTTTATTATGTTTAGTAAAAAAAACATGATAAAAAAAATCTGATGATTTATCAAGTTTCATATTTATAAAATGTGTAAAAGATAATATTTGAAAAGATGACTCATCAACAACAAGCTTCTTATTCTAATAAGAAACGCCTCAATAGAGATTTTCTTATATACGTGTCATTTTTATTTTATTTTTTTTTACTTTTCATCTGAGGACAAAATGTTATCAAGATAATAACTGAGGCTGTAGCTGCCTGCAGCAGTAAATTACATTCCAACAGGAGAAATTATTAGGTGAATATTATTTATCATGTGATTGTAAATAATATTAGTAGGATGTAACAGGGCTGGTTTCGACATTTTAGAGGTCCGATGCAAAATTAAAAGTAAGGTTTAAATTAAACCGCGCTTCAATATAAAATAAATAGTTAAAATAGTGGAACTGATTGTGAGATCATTTTTAATGATAAAGAACACAAATTCAAATCTACTCAAAAATAAAATAATATTTTTATATGAAATTTAATCACCTCGAAAATGATATATTAGCGTGTATTAAAGAAAAGCAGATGGGTGAGTGGAAGACTCTTTGAAGTAATAGATCAACTCAGCTGTTGACAGTGGATCGGTAAAAGTCTACCTCGTAAAACCAAAACGTTGGTGCAACGCCAACAATAGAACTTTCCAGCATTTTGGTATCCCGTAGCTTTCTGCACACGACTCCAATCCATTTTGAGATTATATATCAAAATCTATATAGAATAGTTGTACAAATTAATTTAAAAATCTCTGTTAAACATTTTTTCAAGATTAACCCCTGTCCTTCTTCTCATGTTAATATCAGATTATGTTCAAGCTTACGAATGAAATGCAAATATTAGTAAGCTTTTTGGGATTCTGAATTCTGATAAATACGCAGGAAATTATAGAAATTTATACCCGGTAAGATATTAGAGGAAAGGGAATCTCAAATGTACAAAACCTTCACCGGTAAGATATGCTTGTTTTCTTTTGTGCATTGTTTACCTTGACCAAATGGAGTCTTAAGTCTCCCATCACAATCACTATGCTTTAGTAGAAGAATGATGTTTGTTACCATGATGTCCTATACCTACTTAGCTTAAAAGTTAGAGTAAATTACAAATACATTATCTGTACTTTCACCTGATTTCAAATCAGGTACCGTACTTTGTAATTTTTCAATTCAAGTACTTTAAGACTAATTTTGAAATAAAAAACTCTATAATTCATGGGATTTAGTACACCAATGATATAAATCATATAGTCTATTGCATGATAATGAGAATCCACATTCAATAAGGTGAATTATAGTGTTTTTTTGTTTCAAAATTAGTCTTAGAGTACTTGAATTGAAAAATTACTAAGTACGGTACTTGATTTGAAATCAGGTGAAAGTACATGTAATGTATTTGTAATTTACCCTAAAAGTTAAGATAATCATGATAATAACATGTATTCAAGTATTTTTTTTGTCGCACGGAGCCCACAATATGGATTGTGGACATTATCAATTAGCAGACGATACAAGACACTTTAAAAAAGTGAAACTGATTTTGAATTTAATTTTTTTTTATATTCTTTATTTTTCAAATTAGAAAAATATGATCGGAAATTTGATTGACAAAGTAATAATAATTATAACGTATCAAACAAGAAACTAGTACCTAGAATATAATATCTAAGTCAGTCAAGAATAGCAATAGCATCACTTGTCTCCTAATCCCATCCAAGTCAACTAATCAAACTCAAACCACACCCTCAAATAAAATGTCTAGACGCGTCATTATGGGACCACCTTTCTCTATCCCCTCTATTTATCTCTCCTATAAAAACCTGCACATTATATGGAAATCTCACACTTCATCGAGTAGATTGAGAGATATCCAAGGCAACAATAATGTCAATAATCTCTTCGTTGCCTCCTTCTCATCCTACAGCTACACTCCCCATGGCCATGGAAGAGAGCATTTCATCGGCCCAATGGCTCATTGCTAAGTGGAGCTGCAAATCTATTTCTGCCACCTCACCGCCCACCTTCCTCTTCGTCACCAACAACCAGGAGGCCAGAGACTACATCCACTGCGTCAATGGACTCCGCACCATCATGGATTTCTACTTCTCCACACACTCTCCGTCTCCCAACACCGCCGTTGCTCATAACTTGATGCAGTCTGCTATGAAACGCCTTGAAATGGAGTTCCACCACCTCCTTTCCATCAACAGTGATGACTTCAATGCAGCGTTGACGAGTTGTGCTGACGGGGAGTGTGACATACTTTCCAACCCTTTTGCCGAGGATCTCAAGATGATCGCCCATTGCATGATCAGAGCAGGCTACGGCTTAGAGCTCGTGCGGGCTTACAAGTCAGTCCGGAAAAACGCCGTTGATGAGGAGTTGGTTAAGCTTGGATTTCAACGACTCAGATCCTTGAAACTGAAAGGAATGGGCGATGGCATGCTGGACCAGACGGTTCAAGCGTGGATCCACGCCATGTTCCTTGCGGTGGGGAGAGTGTTCAACGGTGAGAGGATTCTCTGCGACCACATCTTCGGTGGCGCTTCGGATGGTCTCGTAGAATCCAGCTTTGCTGAAACAGCAACTGAGGGCGCAAACAGCGTGTTCCTAACAGGTGAAGCCATCGCCAGTGCCAAGGGAATGAGGTCAACCGAGATCATATTCAGGTTGATGGACATGCACAACGCAATCCAGGAGGCCATTCCGCTGATCGAGTCCGTCTTCTCTTTCGAATCCACCTCGTCCACTCAAAGACAGGTACTCGATTTGCTGTTCAAACTCAGACACTCGATCCATGCAAACCTGGAGGATTTTGAATCATCTGTAAGGAAGCACTCTACCAAACCAGCAGTACCCGGCGGCGGGATCCATTACCTGACGCAAACTGCTATGGACCACATCGCTCGCCTAGCTGGTTACACTGCCGTCCTATCCAGCATCGTCACCGACCATCCTTCAGCGGCAGAGAAGACCCGGATGCCAGAGTCATTCTTCGACACATCGGCCGCCAGCGAGTCTCCGATCTCCATCCGTTTCGCGAGACTGATCCTGGTCCTGCTGTGCAAGCTCGACAAGATCGCAGAGACGTACAGAGATATCTCCCTGTCGTACCTCTTTCTAGCAAACAACCTTCACCTGGTGGTTGAGAGAGTCCGCTGCACACCCAGTCTCCTGAACCTGATGGGCGAGGCGTGGGTGATCACACACCACAAAACAGCCAAAAAATACGCTTCCAAGTACGAATTCGCAGCTTGGCACAGGGTGATTAAGTACGTGACGCTAGATGAGAGTTGTGCATCATTGTCGGGCAAGGAGCGTCTGCGGAAGTTCAAAGCAGCTTTCGAGGAGGCGGTGCGTAAGCAGAGGTCGTGGACGGTGGTCGATGGGAGGATGAAGGAGGATCTGAAGGCTTCCATTGCCAGAAAAGTGGTGAGTGCATACGAAGCGTGTGTGGATGATCTGTTGAAGGGCGACGAGAGCACGGTGGTGAGGCTCCGACCTGCCGATCTGGAGATTTACATATCTGATTTGTTTCGAGGAGTTGTGGATTCTTCTTCTTCTGGGTCATCCTCGGATTCATCTTCGACGTCCTCTAGGAGGATGTTTTTTGGCAGATGATACAGTTTTGAGTCTTAGGGGTTAGAAATTATGTTAAACATATGAATAATAATTAAATTGGTGTTTTATGTCCACTCAACAATTTTTTATTCAAGTGCAAAACATTTATTTAGTTAATAAAGAATTAACATTTTGTGAAGTCAATCTAAAAATTGTAATCATAAAACTATGTCATTTTAATTTCTAATATTCAATTTCATACATCCACGCATACAATAATTGAATTTTTAAATTAAATCTAATTTTTTCGAAACACGCTAAATAAATTTGTGATTATCTGAATTCAAAATCATTTAGTTTCATTTTTTTTAACTTTTCCTATTTATTTAAGGTTATTACATGTTCATCACTCAATATATAAGTTATCTCAGTATCATTTAGTGTCTTATCAAAATAAAAATTAATTGATGAAACATTCAAATTATTTTGCAATTTATATTTAAAAATAAACAAAAATCTGAAGGGAACATACTGAAGCGCAAACTAGATAACTTTATTTGCAAAAATGAAGAGAACACGATTTTCAATAGTCTGAGCTCAAACACAAAATTCAAAGGAGAAAATATATGGCTCAGGATATTTAATATAATATATTATTGGATGAAAATATTTTCCTGTAATTAGTTATTAATATTTGTGTAATGAATGTATATGAGTATGTGATTAGTGAATTTTTTATTTCTTCTGAAGAACAAATACTTTGCTACGGTTAAGTAAGATTAGAATAAGATGAAAATTAAAAAGTAATAATAATATTAGTTGTTAGATGATTTAAGATTAAAGGACCAAATGGTCCACAATTTACATATTCGTAAGAATTTTCATTTGACCCACAAGTTTTGATTGATACCCAAATGTAAAAATAAAAAATCTTATCATTCTTTTGGTGAATCATACTACTCATTTGGTGAATATTTTTATTTATTTGATGCCAATATTGTAATCTTAATAAATATTTAAATACAAAAAAAATTTGAATTTAAAATATTAAATGCATAACTCGTAATTTAAATTATAAAATTTGTATTAGTTTTAATATATATATTTTTGATTTTTTGATTCTTTTGAGACTTTTCTGAATTAAAATATACGTTTGGATCATTGTCTAGTTCAATAATTAATCTTTCGACTTACATTTAAGTGGACAAATATTCGAATCTCATGATAACACTGTCATTGTGAGGTATATGTATGCAAATAAATTCTTAATCACACTTGTAACTGATAAGAGATAGTCAAATCCACAGGGATGAGCTGCAACATGCGAAGTTAGTGATTAGAAAAATAAAAAGATAAATATATGGGTTTATGATAGAAGAGAATCTGCTACAAAGAAAGAATGGCGATTAGAAATCACATGGAAGGAATGAAAATTAGAAAAAAATTTAGAAGATTAGTACTAAAATGTACATTTCAGGTTATAAACTTATAAATGTGTTGATCATTATTTTTAAATATAAATTCATGTTGAACCAAACTCAATAAAATATACGACCTTATGCACATATCATGACAAGACGTAAACAATTGTTCTTACCCTAATATCATGCTACCTTTTAACCAATGATAGAAATTTTTTGATGCCAACATGTGAGACGAAGAGAAAAGGATGACAATACGCATTAAGATCAATGATAAAGAGTTCAATCTAGATAATCAAGTTCTAACGTATCTTGAGTGTATTTACCACATAAAAATCAACATCATATTTTTATTTATTACCCATCTAATTGGTACTGATCATATTCTTCAAAATTAAGTTAGCAGTAGAATGAATGCAATAAAACATACACCACTACAAAATTTTATTTTTAACACACTTCAATTTATCAGGCTTTAATTATTTATCACAATTCTCAGGACAAAACGTAGTGAATAATACACACGAAGCGTGGTAATTGATATTTTAGATCTATTACCATGCTTAATATACCAAACAATGTCATAAGTGTATCACAAATTGCCCCAAAATGATTGTCTGTTGGATGCTTTAATCTATTACCACACTTTATACGATGAAACATGGTGATAGATGGTCATTTATTACCACGCTTCAATAAATAAAGTATGGTAAAATAATATTTAATTTTTTATTTATCAATTTAAGAGCCAATTACCACCCTTCATTTTACCCACCTCTACTACCTTTTTCTCTCGGTCTTTCTTTCTATCTCTCTCTTCATCCTTATCTCCATTCTACCCACCTCCACTATGTATACTTATTTCTCTCACATCTCTCTTCCTCGTATCTTTTGAATTTTTTTAGCTCTGTCCGAATATAAACTATTATAAATGGCCCCCTCCAAGAAAGTTTACCAAAGTGGTCTACTTTTTAGGAATCACCGTTTCGAATGGTGGTTAAATTAAGCCCAGTCATGGTTTGAAACCGGCTCTGGGTTGGTAACGGGCACCCTGCTAATGAGATAGTCCAGTCAGCACACAGGTGGACAAGCGTCAGTTTGAAACATGCACGGGAATAAGGCAGACCGTCGTTGCAAATATCAGCTGGTGTTTTAATCCCGCACCAGTTTGAAACTGTGGTTGGCCTTAAACAAGTATTGATTTCAAACCGCGGTTCGACTTGGCCTGGTCTGTAGAAAAAGTATGACAATCAAACTGGGGTTTCAAACTAGCGATTTGGATAGAATTGACTAAAATGAATATTCAGACTAAACCATAAAATATATAAGAATATGCATGGAATCAAATCACAAGAATTGACTAGAGAAAAACTTCTTAGACTGGAACTTTTCAAAAAAATTCATGTTGTGATATATGACAAAAATAAAAATAAAAGTGCATAAAAATAAATGAAAGACTCAAAGACTCTATAACACTAAAGTTTTAACTCTGTACCCCACAATAAAAATCAACTTTGTCCTCATAGTTCAAAAGTTGAAGGAAAAGAAATAATCTCAAATGAAACAGTCCAATTAAACTAAGCTTCTAAGCCGCGCGCTGACCAACCAAGACACACGCTTGGTAGCTTCTCTTGTATGCGCAACATACTTCCTTTTTCTCTAAGTTTTGGTACCATCGTGCAAAACTCTAAACACGACTCTACATAGTTATTGAAGACTAAGTAAAAGTTTCAATGGATAGAAAAGATAACAATACTAATATAAAATATGAAAATTTATCACAAGTAGCATCATATCAAGTTATACAAATATAAGGTACTATCCCTTAATTCTATGGTGGCGCTGGTGGTCATTTGGTGCTCCTGCTTCCTCTCAAATTAATCTCCGGATAAGCTATTGAATCTTCCGCTGCTTCTCAATAAATATCTAGCTTGATGCCTTCATACCCCCAATCCGTTGTTAAAATGGCTCAATGGGTTGCACTTGTAGATATGCAGAATGTCTCTGTCTCTATTCTAGGGCATTGGCGGTGACACTCATGATATAAAACATGAATTTCATTGGAGAATAATAATCTAACAATGTTGAATTTACAAATCAAGCAATCCAAATTGTACAGCAGAATTTAGCCACACATGGACATAGAAGAACACAGAGTGTTGAGAATTGACTAGATTTCTAAATATGAAGATGGAAGAGATAATTAACTTATTTAGAAGTTAATTATTTTCAAGAATTCTATGTTAGATTGGTTACTTAATTACTATTTTGGCAGGATTAGAAATCCTATTTGATTCAGTATTAGTATCCTATAAATAAGATATCCTGGTGGTAGGAAAAAATTGAGAGACTTGGTGGGAGTCATCTAGGAGAATTCATGAGCAACTCTTCTTGAGAGTTTTGTAGAGTTTTCATAGATTTTTTATTAGAGAAAACCTATGAGAGAGTTGAGATGTCTGTATTCAAGAGTGTTGAGAGATGAGTCCATTCTTATAATACTTATCTATCAATAGTGGAGATCGTGGACGTAGGCTCTGTTGGAGGGCTGAACCACGTTAAACATATTGTGTCTTTCTTTTGTGTTATTAGGTGTTGGTGCTTGTTATCTGTGTGAGTGTCTTATGTTGATTTTTTGTTGCGCGTGCCGGGAGAGAGAAGAGACCTCTCCGCCCTAATATAGAGAAGTAATAAAAACAACCCTTTCAAACCTATATTGTATTTTCACAGCGAAAGCCTCACCTTTGTTGCGTTACTGACCCCAGAAGAGAGAATCCCAAAAAAAGTTCAGGCTCCAAAGGAGAGAGGGAATTCGATGAGTTGTGTCTTCAGAGATCACCTTTATATAACTTAATTTCAAGTCCTCATTCATGTAGAACTAGAATGCCATTCTTAGGAATCATCTTGATCTATTTCTATTTGTGCTTAGCTATTTCTCTCGGCGAATATCTAGAGAAAATCGAACTTATATTGTATGAAAATCGAATAACACAAATTTGAGCCATTAGGAATCCTTGTTACCTTGGGACTTCTTTGGCTGTACTGGCATGAATCTAGTCCATATTTGACTTCAATTTCTAAACAAAAGTTGTAGATAGTTTTTCCTCATTGTAACACAACTTGAGTCATTAAAATCAAACTTTATGACGTGTAAGATATGATCCTCGAAAGTTGCTATGTCAGAACTGTTTGGATTCTGGAAACAAACAACACGTCACACACAAGATTTAGAACACTAAACATTCGATCTTGCGCACAACTGTTTGGTGAGTCAATTTCTCAAATTTTATAGGTGACAATCGTACACAACTTGCCATGTCACAGAGCGTGCAGTCACCGTGTGCACGTCGTCACGTCACCACGCGGCATGCGCGTGAGCAACTTTTTTCATTCGTTCGTATCGGTACAATTTTATCCGGTTTTTCATTAGTAAAACTCTTTTTAAACTAATTTTATAATAAAACATAAAACTAACAAAAAATGAAAATGCACTAAAATTATTAATTTAAATTCTGAAACTGTCAATAATTAAATTTAAAATAAATCGAATAATTATGACTTATCATATCACAAAAATGAGTTTTTATTAGTAAGCATGCGGTCCATTTGTACTCTTCTTTATGTCTCCCCTGTGCATGAATATTATTTTTTTCTATTGATGTACTGATTAAATAGTCAGCGTTATCAAATATAATGATTGTATTTAAGTGTAGTCTCAGACAAATATTAAAATACATATTCTCTAATTTTTTATTTTTTTTAAATTATAAGATTATTTTTGCCACCAAACAATATTGAACCACAAGATAAAACACTTGATTATAATTCATTCATTCTCCTCAACAAGTTACGTTATGACGTGGAATGCAACTGTGGAGGATTTGACGAATGCAAAAATATTCCACAGAGACTTTTGTCTTCTTCTCTGCTCTCTGGCTGGCTCCACCCTCCATTTCTTCGTCGCACTTTCCTTTGCTTTGCTTCCATCTCATTTAATCGTCTTCAACTCACTTTCCTCCTCCACTCGCCGTTTATCTCTCCCAACTTCACTTCATCTTCCACACTCCACAGCCATAGTTCTGCATCCTCCCACCATGGCCCCAACGCTCGAACAAGGTACTCAAATCAACTCACCACTACTGTTTGGTGTTTGCCCTAACTTTTTTTTACTAGCTAGTTTTGCCTTGCTTCTTTATCGATTACGATCTGTATCTACTTCTGTCCGATGATGATCGCTTGCACAAGTTTTGTTGATTTTTTTTTATCTCTCTCTTGATTGTTGCGCAGGAGGTGATTTGGATCTGGAAAGGGGAACTTCGACGCCGTCGGTTGTGGTGTCACCTAGGATACCTTCTGTAGTGGTGTCTCCAGGAACCAGGACTCCCTCGGTTGTCCTGTCTCCTGGAGCTCGGACGCCGTCCATTCCCACATCTACGCCCCGTAGCCACAGTTCCTTATCTGAGATTTCCCCTGCGCCCTCGCCATCTTCCATGTCTGCTGCTCCGGCTTTAGTCCTGTCCAATTCCGGCAAGAGGATCGATCAGACTGTGAAGAAGAAGTATGTTAAGCAGGTGACTGGCCGCTTGAACGACACCGAGCTTCATCTGGCTGCTCAGCGCGGGGATCTGGCGGCCGTGATGCAAATTTTAAATGATATAAATTCTCAGCTAGTTGGTACGCTTAGCGGTGCTGAGTTTGATGCAGAAGTGGCTGAAATTAGGGCATCCATGGTGAATGAGGTGAATGAAAATGGAGAGACTGCCCTCTATATTGCGTCTGACCGAGGACATGTTGACATTGTTAAGGAGCTATTAAAATATTCTAGCAAGGAGAGTCTTTCAGTCAAGAATCGGTCTGGTTATGATGCTTTGCACATTGCTGCTAGTCAGGGACATCATGGTGAGTAAACTCAACTTTCCATTACATACATATTAAAATAATCAGTTCATGCTTTATGATAATTAAATGATCTTAGTAATTGATGCTAGTCCCGATAAAGCAAGCCTCATTTCCAAGAATGGTGTTGTCTGGTTGAATTGTTATGTTGTTTCTCAGCTGTGATTAACTAATACTGGAACCATCTTACTTAGAGAACTACTTACCCGAAAGCAGATCAGGTTTGGAGATTTCTTAACTGCAATAGCATTAAATCTGCTGGAAAATGGAATCTCTTTTTATGCGTCACCTTTCTATATGTTGATATTTCTGTTCTTGTAGCGTTTCCTGAGTGAACTGTACTCATAATTTTTTATTTCTAATGATGAGTTAAATTGGAGTAACCAACATGTTTATCACTGTACATAGTTACATGCATAAAATATGCTGCTGTTTACCTAGTTTATGGAATTGCTAGCGGGGTGCATGTTAGAAACTCTCCATGGTTACCTGTACATTCTGTCATTCTGCTGGATTAGGCGATTAGGTTATATGATGTTTAGTATATAATATTTATAACTATATTTCCAGTGAAACAATTGTATATTATGAATAACCAAATAAGTATCTAGATTATCAAACCAAATCATTCCTCACTGTTGACATTTTTCTTTCAGCCATTGTTCAAGTGCTATTAGGATATGACCAAAGTTTAAGCAGGACAACTGGTCCATCAAATACGACTCCACTTATCTCAGCAGCTACAAAAGGACATACAGCTGTTGTGAATGAGCTTCTTTCAATGGATTGTACTCTAGTTGAGATTTCCAGATCCAATGGAAAAAATGCATTACATTTAGCTGCCAGACAGGGGCATGTTGATATAGTGAGAGCATTGCTGAAAAAGGATCCACAATTGGCACGGAGAAATGATAAGAAGGGGCAAACTGCACTGCATATGGCTGTAAAAGGGAAGAATCGTGATGTCGTGCAAGCTCTTCTTGAGGCAGATCCTGCTATAGTGATGTTTCCGGACAAGAAAGGCAATACAGCTCTGCATGTGGCCACTAGGAAAAAACGTGTAGAGGTAATACTTAATGCATATATATTTCCGCTTGTGTGATAACTGTTAGTATCATATTTCCATCACTACTAATAACTTTTGCGCTGCTACTTCATTGTGTTAAGTACCTACATGATCGTGTATTTAAATATTTGGTTTAGCTATTTAAATCATCCAACCATTAGCAATCGGCACAAAATTAATAACATGTGTCATTCTAAGATGTCTGTCACATTATGGAGTTATATCTCACAAATCTAAGTATCTGCCTTAGATGCTTGTTAAGACGATAAAAAATATTCTTGCATGATCATGTGCTAATTAATAGTTTT
This sequence comes from Kalanchoe fedtschenkoi, assembly GCA_002312845.1. Lineage (NCBI taxonomy): Eukaryota > Viridiplantae > Streptophyta > Magnoliopsida > Saxifragales > Crassulaceae > Kalanchoe > Kalanchoe fedtschenkoi. The sequence goes on along the minus strand of NQLW01000039.1, from coordinate 4,808,866 downwards.
CGAGCAGATAGTTGACGAATTGTTAAGACTGCCTGACTCGAACGTCAATGCATTAACTAGAGACCACAAGACAGCCCTCGACATCGCAGAAGAGCTCCCTATGTCAGAGGATGCTCAAGAGTTGAAGGATTGCCTCGCTCGGTATAATGCTGTGAGAGCCAATGAGCTGAATCAACCAAGAGATGAGCTGAGGAAAACTGTCACTCAGATTAAGAATGATGTCCATATTCAGCTTGAGCAAACAAAGAGGACAAATAAAAATGTCAGTGGAATTGCAAAAGAGCTCAGGAAGCTTCATCGAGAAGGGATCAACAATGCTACCAATTCTGTGACTGTGGTGGCTGTGCTTTTTGCAACTGTAGCCTTTGCAGCTATATTCACTGTACCTGGTGGGGATGATGATAATGGGATGGCTGTGACGGCTGGCCGCCCTTCATTCAAAATATTTTTCATCTTCAATGCCATTGCTCTCTTTACATCATTGGCAGTGGTGGTAGTACAAATCACATTAGTAAGAGGTGAGACAAAGGCAGAGAAAAGAGTTGTTGGAGTAATCAACAAGTTGATGTGGTTGGCTTCTGTCTGCACTTCTGTTGCTTTTATTGCATCCTCATACATAGTGGTTGGACGCCGACATTGGTGGGCAGCCATTTTGGTGACGGTTGTGGGTGGAGTGATAATGGCCGGGGTACTTGGCACCATGACTTACTATGTGGTGAAGTCTAAAAGAAGTCTATCAATGAGGAAGAAGAGGTCTTCAAGGAGAAGTGGATCAAACTCCTATCATCAATCTGACTTGTCGAATTCAGAAATCGAAAATATATTTGCTATTTAAAGCATCGAACCCTTTTCAGACCACCGGAGTTGCTCATACTTATCCATTTGATATATTCCCTCAAGTAAGGCGTGGCAGTTATGGCATTTGTGGTTGCGTTTAGAGAAAGCCGAGGCCATAGTTTTTCAAATCTGCTAAAGGGCCGGATATTCCCTTTATAATCAATGTGCTGAAGGGCGAGAAATCATACCCGAAGTTGGCGCATACCTGTTCGTTGGAGAATGATTTGAGGAGCAATGTAATTCTGCTGGCCTCTCTGTGGGTTGACATAAATGTTTTAGCTCTTACATTTCCATTTGGTTTGCTCACATATCTGTGGATCTACAGAGAAACATCATCTGTAGATCCAGTGAGGCTATAACATCCGGAGTCTTCAGCTCAAACTTAACACTGAACCCTCTAATTTCAAATGAAACTGGAAAATGTGAAATACTTATGGAAGTATGGTGAAGCTGAGTTTGACAATTCAGAACTTCCGATTCCAAATTAGACTTACTTTTCTTGTCAGATTTGCTTCCATTTTTGAAACTAGATATAATTTTCAATATTGCATATTACTTGCGCCTTGAAAACGAATTAAAAAAATCTCAGGTCATGTGGGCAGGTAAGTAGATAAAATATCTGTCATCTAGTTGGCTTCTCTACACTGGGATCCCAATATTAGGCCACTGTAATTCTGTCCAATCAAAGCTGATGCACAAGGTATGATCATTTTGAATAAATATTTGAAAGTATAGTTTTGGATTCTCTAGGGTCTTTTGTTACTTGTACCAGATGGCACTTGTTATCTGAACCAGAAACCATTCTACTCCCAATTGGGGAATTGTGTTTCCTTCTCCCCTTTCCCCTTTTTCTGTTAACCCTAATTTTGCTATTTGAAAGGTTGTTATCAACTTCATGAACCGTCGTCATTAAGGAACTGGAAGATGTAGATCTCGTTTGGTTTTCCAAACATGATTTCATAAAATGCCATTCTGAGCAGTCATCAAGACATCTAATCAACTTCTCACTGCATAATGATTAATGACCCCTCTTCACGTATTTTTAAATTTCTTCTAAACTTGTCTCATGTCAGTTGATGTCATTGTTAGATTTGATGAGTTTATTATCAGAACCAATGTTTCTGTTTCTATATTTAAGTCACTACTTAAGCTTCAAGCATGATCATTTATACTTTAATCAGCTGTATCTTTTTTGTCAAGTCTCCTGCAATGAGCAGTTTTACAAATTGTTGCAACATCTTATGGCTACTGTTCCCTGCGCCTTTTGTTTTGTTTCAATCCTGTCAAAGATCTGGCTAACAGCTAACCTGAGTTTAATGTTTTATCTGACCCATTATAGCTAATAACAATGTTTAAATACCCAGCCTGAAAAGCCGCTTGTTCCCACTTAGAGGTCACCTCCCATTTCCCAAGACACTTAATATGTAGTCCAGAAATGATTATGTCCGGAACCTTTCATTGCTATTCTAACCATCACATAATATATGTATGCAACTTATTTTGGTGACGGTTGTGGGTGGGTGATAATGGCTTGGGGTGCTTGACACCTAGACTTACCATGCGGTGAAGTCTATAAGAAGTCGATCAAAGAGGAAGAAGAGATGTTCTTGGATCACACTCTTATCAGCAATCTGGCTTGTCAAACTCAGAAATTGAAAATATATTCGCAATTTAAAGCAGAGAACCCTTTCAGATCCCTGGAGTTGCCCAAATAGGCTAAACCATAACCATTTGATATATTCCATTAAGTAAGGTTTGGCCTTTATGGCATGCTTGGTTGCATTTCGGGAACTTTAAGGTCTTAGTTTTTTCAAAATCTGCGTAAAGGCTACAAATACCGTTCGTAATTAGTGCAGAGAATTGCCAGTAGGGGTGGTGGCCAAGTGACTAAGAGTCCTATGGCCAAGTGACTAAGAGTCCTATTTTTTGACTGCAAGGTCTCGGGTTCAAAGTCCCACGTATTTTTTGTGTTTAAGAATTGTAATCTGCTGTTCCATGGGCAGAAATCATATCCAAAATTGGCACTATAACTGTTTATTGGAGATTGATTAAAGAGCAATGTAATTCTGAAGGGCTCTGTATGGTTCTATATAAATGTTGTAGCTCTTACATTTCCATTTCGTTTGCTCAGGTTATCCTCTTTCTTTTTCAGGAGAAGATGACAATGATACAGAAGAGAAACAATGCCTGTAGGAAGACAATTCAAAACAGGCGAGACTGTAAAATCTTTAGTCTTCAGCTCAAACTTCACTCTGCACCCTCTAATTTCAACTGAAACACAGAAGTGTGAAATACTTATCGAAGTATGGTGAACCCATGTTTGACAATTCACAGCTTAGTTCAAACTACAATTATGTTTTCTTGTCTATTTCGTTTCTATTTTTCATCTTTTTAAAACAACATATAAGCTTCAATATTGCTCAATCAAAATGCAGCAATATCTTTTGGTTACTGTTCCCTGTGCCTTCTGTTTTGTATCAATCCTGTCAAGGATCTGGCAAGCAGCTAACCTGAGTTTAATGTTTTATTTGACCCATTATAGCTAATCACAATGTTTAAACACCCAACCTGAAAAGCTGCTCGTTTCGGTCACCGCCCTTTGCTCAAGATATTCAGTATGTAATCCAGCAATGATTATGTCGGAATGTTATATGCTATTATATCCTAGAAAAGGCCATGAAATGTAAGCACAAAGCATTATAGCATTGTGTTGTTGTTGGTTTACTTGTTGAAATGTCGTACATCGTCTAGTAAAGAGGAGAAAAACAACACTAATTTATATTGACTTACATGGTATTAAAGCGGATTACTCGATTGTGCGAGATGAACGACCTCCCAACATATCTTGCAAAAAATGTGCAACTCTAATCCAGTTGAGCTATTCATTAATCAAACTCTGATATAATCTTGTGAAAGTCAGCAGGGATACCAACTCAGCTTTGAGCTTTTAAATGAGTTCAGTGACTGAACTAGGACTGCAAGACTGAGGGTGATCGACAATCCTTCAATGAGTGAAATCTTGTGTAACTGTAAAGTTCCATTGGCTACATGTTTATCTCCCATCAGTTAGGTTTGAGAGATGAGAGCTGAAATCTTCAGAATTAATTTAGTGGCACTTGTACAATATCCACAGACTTGACAGTTAGAGACACTTGTGAACCAAAAAAAAAAAAGTAAATTGTCAAAATCATGGAAAAAGATCACTTCTTTCATCAATCCATTGGATTAGACTATCATGTTCAAAGAGGCTTGCAATTCAGTAAGGGCTGTTGTTGAATGGCGTGTTTTCTGAGATTGCTTGCAGTGTGCAATGGCGCCCTTAATTGATATCTCAATATCAGAGCCAGCGTTACTACTTCTTTTGAAACATGGCAGCTCTTGAAATCCTATAGAATCACTCGAGCTTGAAGACGAAGAAGAGGTGGATGAAGTTGAGGAGAAACTTATGGACTTGGTGGTTGTCAGACGGTGCTTGATCACCCCGGAGAAGGATCTCCTGTGGCGGCCACCACCCTCTCCATCCTTGTCGCCAAAGCTACCAATGACAACCTCAGCAGATGTTTGACATATACTATTCTCTTTTTGGATCTGTCCAAATGAGGCTTTTTTAGCCACCACCTTTTTGGATGCATTCGAAGAGGAGTCTTTTGCTTTCTTATGAACAGATCCTTCCTGAGTAGTATTTCTGAAGGCTGCTGCAGAGGATTCATGTGAACAGCCCGACTTGCTGAACAGACTTTTAAGGAAGGCTTTCGAAGCTTTCAGCTTCAGAGCAAGTAAAGAAGAGCTCTTGGGCCTTTTAGCTTTCGACTTTGCAGGGTTGTTCTCCGTCACAAAATCACTCATGCCATTTGCATATTCTGACATATATTCTTCTTGGTTCAACTCCCTGCGGAAAGACTCTGAAGGTGAGATGTTACAGGACTCGAACGGTGTACTGGTTGTGGTAGGTGTGTTGACTGCAGTGACCAATGGAGTGCTGAAGAAATCTTCAAAAGCATCCGCTCTGGGGACATGAGAAGTACTTCTCTGAAGCATCTTTTCTACCATTTGCAGGCGCGGCGGGAGGTGGAGAGGAAGAAGCTTTCCCTGGTAGAACAGCTCATCCGCAGGTGACGTGGAAGTGTCTTTGCTCAAGGAGTTGGATGACATTTGGAACTCGAACTCTCCGGGACTTGGAGGAGAGCCGTCAAAGAAGTTGATGTAACTGCCCACTTCCATGTCTATGAAGTCATCTTCAGAATCTTCGTATGGATACAAGTTGTTGGCCATATGTATCAGCTACTACAAACTGTTCTACTGACACTCCTCAATCTGTTAACTGTGAGCGAAGCTGTTTACGAGAAGCTGAAGTTTTTGATGAAGAAGAAGAAGAAGGCTCGCCCGCTTTTAAAAGCCATGTTGAGGAAATGTAGCCATTATTTTAAATTTCTATTTTGGCCATGAAAAGTAGTTTGCTTTGGCACCTTTCTACTATAATGGCCTGCAAAGACCCGTGTCTTCCTGTTTGAGGCTGAGTCAGGATCATAAGAACTTGATTAGCGATGTCCTTCTTTTGCTGCATCCATGGCATCACTCTGTAATGCATTAGTAAAATGCTAGAGTGGCTGCACCTGCATGCTAAAGGATGGCTTCTCTTTTACTGAAATCCTGGGCTCTGAGCACGCACCTGCGCACAGTGGGTCACGTCAGTTGCAGCCAGAAATCCCCTCGTGTGCCACTCCCACTTTTCGTGTTTGTCTTTTGTCACTTTATAAATAATAAGAAGCCAACGTGTGCGCATTTTGAATTCATTATAGTGAGAAGATCATTTAAGTAGGCGGTGAGAGTTGAGACTTTTAGGCGACACAAGATGGTGGGAGATGAAGGCTATTCCTTCATAAATCAGGGAAGGGAATGGCCTAGCTACCCTTCAAAATTCATGTCTTTGTTGCATTAAGCATAAGCATCAGCTGGAGGGTATGAACTCAGACTTTATGTAAAATGACAAATCAGACGACCTTTCTTGCACCCATGGCTTTTCGAGCCACACAAGTTGGCCTGATTCTTCAGGCAGAAACTAGAAAAACAGGAAAAGATCGAGGAGAGGAGAAGTCCTCTTTTCTGTGTCACCATGCTCCATGCCATGATGACGGTATTGGTGATCGGCCACTCCTCCGGCCTTTAACTATTTTTCCCATACTCTATCTATACAAAAGGGCTGATTATCTCACATTGATATTTGGCATTTTACAAATGAGAGCAGGAAAGCAACTGCACTAAGCTGGTTTATAGTAATATAAGTCCGGTTCTTGTCTATGGCTCTTGGATTGTGAAGGGTCAGGTCAGTAGCTCACCCTAAGAAACCTAAGAAGAAATGAAAAATAAAAGAAGAGGCGACCCACCATACCAGAAAATCAGGCTCCCTTCTTGTTTCATCATCATGTATATGTTATTCTACTGGCCATCAGAGCCTAGCTGGCTCCATAAGAGGGCCAGGCATCCCCACCAGCACCATTCTACAGGAACACTACTCCTAAAGCAGCAACAGTCCACGCTTTCACTATGGAGTCTAGCTTTTTTCGAAGATGGGTCTAGCTCTCGCTATCTACTACTGATCCCCTCCACCTTCTGCTCATTTCAGGGTATCAGCAGGCCACCTCGAGCATCATGCTGTTTGTATTCCAGGTGTCGTTTGTTTGGAAATGTGGTCTCGTTGGGGCCATAGGTAGGGTGCTAGCAAAAATTCAAATATTCTGAGTAATTATCACTTCATAAGAGTTAACCGATAACATTCACACACGAAATATACATTTTTGATATTGGACTACTGAGTGTGTCATACCTTTTTGTTTTTGATGGCAGCTTAATTTGATATGTAGAAACTGAAGAAACTTAAAATTATTCTTGTTATCGGGCATATCAACAACACTATATTCTAATGAGTCGCTCAGTTTAGAGGTTTACAGATGTGTTACCAAAGTGTGGAAATCTAATTCCAGTCAATGTGTTAGCGCTATGGATGAGCCATAAAATCAGGAGGATTTTAGCTGTGAAAACATACGGAATTATTCCTAGAGGAAGTGTGATTGGTCCCACTCACTGGTGCTCTCTCGAAAACCACGTAATTTTATGTCGTTTTTTTTAACATACCCAATCATTCTTTAGAATAAAAAAAATCAGAAAACGTTAAAAAAAATCATAGAAAAGTTTTAAAAAATTATTTTAAAACAAAAGTCCGAATAAAAATAAAGAGTAATAATTGACAATTTTATATTTTTAAATTCATTAAAAATAGTTAATTCATATCATGAACATATTATCAAATCTGATGAACATAACAGCTCATCTCATGAATTTATCAAATCTGAAAAACATAGTAGCTCATTTAATGAATATATCATGTGATGAACATATAGCAGCTCATCTAATGAACATGGCAGCTCATTTTATAAACATAACAGCTCATCTGATGAACATATTGTCTCTTTTGATGAACATATCATCCAATGAACTTAACATAGTATCAAATCTAATGAACATAGTAGCTCATGTAATGAACATATTATCAAATCCGATGAAAATAGCATCTCATTTGATGATTATATCATCTGATGAACATATAAGCTCATCCAATGAATATAACATCTCATCTAATGAATATATCATCTAATGAACTTAGCATTTCATTTGCTGAACATAGCAATTCATCTGATGAACATAACAGCTCAGCTGCTGAACATATCATCTCATCTCATGAACATATCATCTAATGAACATATTATCAAACATGTTGAATATAATAACTCATCTGATGAACATATTATCAAATCTGATGAACATATTATCATATCTGATGAACATTACAGCTCACCTGATGAACATAACTGCTCATCTGATGAACATATAAATAAATCTGATGAGCATATGATCAGATGAACGTATCGTCTCATCTGATGAACATAACAACTCATTTGGTGAACATAACAACTCATTTGGTGAACATAACATCTCATCTGATGAACATATTATGAAAACTGATGAAAATAGCATCTCATTTAATGAACATATCATCTGATGAACATACATGCTCTTCTAATAAACACAGCAGCTCAACTGATGAATATAACTATTCATTTGATGAATATAGCAGCTCAACTGATGAATATATCAACTGATGAACTTAGCATCTCATCTTATAAACATAACAACTCATCTGATGAACATAACAGCTAAGCTGATGAACATATCATCTCATCTGATAACAATATCATCTAATGAATATGTTATCATATCTGCTGAATATAGTAGCTCATCTGATGAACATATTATCAAATCTGATGAACATAATAGCTCATCTAATGAACATATCATCTGATGCACATAACAGCTCACCTAATGAACATATGAGCTTATCTGATGAACATAACTGCTCATCTGATGAACATATAATTAAATATGATGAACATATCATCTAATGAACATAATCTCATCTGATGAATATAACAGCTCATTTGATGAATGTAACAGCTCAGCTAATGAACATATCATCTCATCTAATAACAATATCATCTAATGAATATGTTATCAAACTTGATGAATATAATAACTCATCTGATAAATATATTATCAAATCTGATGAACATAGTAGCTCATCTGATGAACATAACAGTTCATTTGATGAATATAGTAGCTCATCTAATGAACATATCGGCTCATATGATGAATATATTATCCAAATAACATAGTTAAAATTAAATGAATATTACTATAAAATATTAAATTTATTTAATAATTTTTATTTGAATTTTTATAAATTAGGATAATATGTATATATATATATATATTCCGATTTTTTCTATTTTTTTCTGATTATTTATTTATTTTTTACTATTTATTTTAGAGAGAAATGAGTGTTTTAATGAAAAAGACTCAAAACTACGTCAGTTTCGTGCGAGAGCACCTAAAAATTTGCGAACCGGTCCCTTGACAAGATCAATTAAATGACCAAAGCACATTTTAATGTAGTCGAAAACTGTCAAAACAATCATTTTTGAATTCTATTATACAAAAGAATTTAAATTTTTTACTCTGATTAAGTCATATTTATTTTAGAAGGGATTACATATATTTGTTTGCTACAAGATAAGTTAGAAAACAAATTAAGAACATGATCCGGTGTTGCGTAGCAATTCGCTGCCAGCTTCGTTTTATCATTTTAACACAACAAACCTCTGTTATTCTTATTGCCATATCAAACCAAGTCGATGTTTTTGATCACCATATATCTATTCCAGTCTATAACCATCTAATTCCGGTAAATCTTCATGAATACAACCCAGTTGAAAACCATCAAAGCAGCCCCGGATTTTGATATGGCAATAAAAATAACATAGGATTATTGTTGTGTTAAAATGACGTCATTCCGAGACTGACAACAAATTACTATGCAGCACCAGATCCTATTCTTACAAACATAACCAATTTTTTACCTAGAGAATCTTATTTTTTTTGGGAAAATGATAAACTCCATGATGATTATGAGCGATACCAACATCTAGCGTCGACAAATCAATATTGGCCTGGATTCGAATTTGGAAAAAATGGTAACATACACTAAGATCTCAATCAATTTGACTATCTATGTGTGGACATCAACTAATTATTTTGTACGAAGAGAACCGGTTATAATGTTACTATGGAGTATGACAAGGGGTGTAACAATCCGGTTTGATTTTTAATAAAAGTTTAAACCATACCGTTCCTAATAGGTTTGGAAATTTTATAACCGGGTCATTAGTTTTAGAAAATCAAACAAAATCAAACCATGTGGTTAAATTAGGTTCAATTTAATTTTTCATGAAATTTATCTACTATTTTATTTACTAAATGGGAAATTTATGATGTAAATAATAATATAGAGGCACTAAGTTATATTTATATGTAAATTAAAGTTATATATAATCTAAAATATAGTGAAACAGTTCGATTTGGTTCTCTTCAATTTCAGAAATATAAAAATATAATCAAATCATTAGTTGTCGAGGTTTTTTTAAAATGAAACCGTACATAAATCACTAACGCTTCAAACCAAACCAAATATATTGATTTAGTTTGATTTGTTTCGATTTAATGATTTATCAATTTTTATTTACACTCTTACGCATGATTCAGATAAATCAATAACAAACATTTACACTTGTCTAGTAATAATGAAAATTGAGCCGAGTTTTAAAATAAATATTATTAAACTACTCATCCATATTAGGGAGGCACCGACTGGATTTTGTTTCTTCAAATACGTATATTAGCTTCGTTCTCTATTAAATCAGTACCCTTCTTAGTTTCTTTTTTCATTCTTTCATACCTTGTGAAGATGCAAAGGGGACTTGTCATTGAAAATGTGACAATGGATTGAAAGGAGAGTCAAAGATGAGGATGAGAATGGATGGAATGATTTATGCATAATTTTTTTGATAGTTTAAAAGTTGAATGGTTCGATAGGAAATATATAAAATAAATGGTGGGGGAGAAATATTAGAGGATAAGGAGAATGATCAAATTTTTATTTATTATTTGTATAAATTATTAAAGGAAATTAAATGAATTTAGGATGTATTATATGGTTTATTAGGTGAATCGGAGAATTAAAAGATGGAACCGGCCTAACCAGCCATCCAGCTAGTAGGCCGGCCCGCCCAATTTTCAACACTGAAACTTTTATTGAAAAGTTAACCGGTAATAATTTTACCGATATTATAGTCGTAAATTTAATCGATAAAAATTTTAATCAAAAAATTAACCGGAAATTTAACTGATAAGAGTTTACCTGTTATTTATTATTCGATAAATATTAACCGGTAGAACCCGAAATTTTGGTAGTGATATCAATCAGATTTTTGTTGTTGTTGGTTTTGATGACTTTGTCTATGAGATTCAGGGTTCGACTGATTCTGAGTTCGACTTCTGACTGACACTGACCAAACATAAATCCTCTCATATAATCAGAGACATATCCACATGGATTTTAAGTTGTGTTCCTCCCCGAAATTTCTCTTCCAAAAGAATATGATCTCCAGATTCTGAAAAAAAAACCAGCTGCTATTACCAGCTTTGATTCTATTCAATTTGAATGCGGTTGTATGAGTTACTATAATGTATGTTGAATTTAAATTAATTTAAGAATTCTTTTATTTGTGTTATCCAGTTATCCTGTATTGCAACCACAGTCGAGCTTTAATTTTCCCGTGCGCGAAGTGATTTGTTAGAATTTCCTCTGCAATTCGTGCTAGATTTTTGAATTTTGTCAAATTGGAATTCATTTTTTTATTACGATTTGTGGGTATGGTGGGTGAGCTGTGTGATCAATCAATGACTTTTGATGGATTCGGAAGTAAGGATAGGGGCGGGCGAGGAGTATGAGGCGTATGTGAAACTGGGGAAAGTTGGAACGGGTGAGGAGCTGCCAACGTCTTCTGCTAAAAAGGGGTAGAAGGTGGTTCTGAGAATGATTTTGTTGCCTGCATGTTTAGGGGGTTTACGACCTGGTTTCGAAAAGAGTTGTTCCAGTCGATTGGCGGGAGGGTGGTAGACGGAGTTTGATTCGATATGTTGGGACAGAAGGGAGAAAAGCCTGAAGAGCACTCGAGCAAACTTAACTGGTTCCCTTTGATAGTGTTCCTGAATCAGTTTTAAGAGGGGAAAAGATGTGAAAAATAAAAAAATCTGTTCCTGAATCAATTTTTTTATTTTTTTCTCTCATCCCTCTAAATTCTTTCTAAACTCGGAAACACTCAATTTTCTCAATTCATTTCCTCTTGCTCCCATCTCTTTCCTCTCTTTCCCTTTTCCTTCACTCCAAAAAAATTAATGATATGGATTTTATTTGGTAATGATATGGTAACAGACCACAATTACCTAATTGACAACAATTCGTCCCCTTTTGAGTTTTTTTTTTGTTAAAAAAAAGTATCATTTTGTTTGATTTTTCTTTAATTACATTTAAGCATAAATTTGTTTGTTTGCTAAGCCAACCTTAAAAAAAAAAAATTAATAAGACGAGAGACGAGGAGGGATAGAACTGATAAGGTGAGATCCGGCGTGTTCCTCTCCTCTCCTCCACCTCCCATCCCACCATTGCATGTGCTGCTGCTCCACCACCATTCTCCTTCTTTCTGATCTGAAGACATCAACCCCTCAAACCTCGTCTCTGATTCCTTCTCCCCTCCCCCCTTTGATCCATGATGCCCAGATCCACCCCATTCCTTTTCCTCCTCTTCCTCCTCCTACACACCGCCACCGCCGAAATCAAGAACCTCGAGATCTCGTCCGACTCCCGCTCCAGCATCCTCCTCGAGCGTTTCGGCTTCACCCACACCGGCCATGTCGCCATCTCCCTCCGCTCCGTCTCCGTCGCCTCCCCCGACAACGACTCCCCGCCCATCCCCTCCAAACTCGGCTTCTTCCTCCTCTCCGACGAAGCCCTCATCCAGACCATCATCGAGGCCAACGAGACCCCCGACTACTTCTGCGTCCTCGACTCCCGCTACATCATCCCCCTCTTCACCTTCCAGAATCTCTCCCCTCCCCCTCACGCCTCCTACAACAACACCTTCCCCGTCACCGCCCCCAACGAGTACAACCTCTTCTTCGCCAACTGCAACCCCCAGACCCACGTCTCCATGCATCTCCGCACCGAGGTCTACAATCTCGACCGCGGCGGCGTCAAAGACTACCTCCCCGCTGGCCAGACCCAGCTCCCTCCCCTCTACACCTTCTTCACCTTGTGCTACATTGCATTTCTGGCCTTCTGGGTTCACACCTGTCACACGAACAAGCTCTCCGCTCATAGGATCCACGCCTTGATGGGGTTGCTGCTGTTCATGAAAGCCTTGAACTTGATCTGTGCCGCCGAGGACAAGCATTACGTTAAGGTCACAGGCACCCCTCACGGCTGGGATATCTTGTTCTACACCTTCCAGTTCATCAGGGCCGTCTTGCTCTTCACCGTCATCGTCCTCATCGGGACTGGCTGGTCTTTCTTGAAGCCATTTCTGCAAGAGAGGGAGAAGAAGGTGTTGATGGTCGTCATCCCCCTTCAAGTCATCGCCAATATCGCTGCAGTTGTTGTCGGGGAGACAGGTCCTTTTATCAAGGACTGGGTCACTTGGAATCAGGTTTTGTTGCTAGTTGATATCATCTGCTGCTGCGCCATTCTCTTCCCAATCGTGTGGTCTATCAGATCCTTGAAGGAGACCTCCAAGACCGACGGAAAGGCTGCTAGGAATTTGGTCAAGCTCACCCTATTCAGGCAGTTCTACACTGTTGTCATTGCATACCTGTATTTCACCAGAATCATCGTGTTCGCTCTGAGAACAATTGCGGCGTACAAGTACCAATGGGTGAGTAATGCTGCTGAGGAGATCGCAAGTGTTGTGTTCTACTCCATTATGTTCTACATGTTCAGGCCTGCTGAGAAGAATGAGTACTTTGCTGTCGATGACCAAGAAGAGGAGGTTGCATTGGCTGCCCTGAGGGACGATGATTTCGAGATTTGAGGTCCGTCTATCAACTCATTCCGTCAAGTGCTTCAGTGTCACTTAGAAAATATTTTCTAGACAAGCATATGTTATTTCCAATGAGGTACTACAAAGGACTCTCATGCAAGGAATGCATAGGATATATGCCTAGTAGACCATCCAAGTTCACAAGCTAATTATCTAATGTTCCTAGGCTTGTTCGATCGGTAGAAAAATTAACCTTCTGGGGGATGCCTCTCGCTACATTTGGTTCCTTGAAAAACCATTTTTTTAATTTTTGGCTTTGTCGGCTTATTGGTCATTATGTTTTTACTGATCTGTATTCATGACCATTGCTGGGATTTCAGAATTTATGCCAATGTCAAGTGTATTCATTATTTCCTGCATTATTGATTATCTGAATCGTGTAAATTGCATCATCTTTCTTATATTAGTCTTAGCCATATTAGTTTGTAAGACATGGGTAAACTTCCTTGTGAGAGAGCATGTTCATCTTGGGGGTATAATCTGACATAGCTTTTTCCTTGTTTGGATTTTTGATGAGTAGAGAGCCCTCAAGACTGTTGACACATCTATTTTTACTCTTTATTTGATGGACGTTCTCTCTCTCTATATATATAATTTGGATCAGTTTGAACACATTTGGTTGAGGATAAATTGTGGATTAATTTTGACTAATTACAATAAATATCAAACGATTGTGTTTTTTTATCTTGTTTCTTTATTTAGATAATTAATATTATCTTAAATATTCTCTCTCACCTTGCGTATTTCACTCAAGTGAGTGACTATTTTCTCTCCCCAATCTACTATTTCTAGCGGGGGATATAACGAGCGAGAGCGAGCGAGAATGACACTCGATGGAGAAAATGAGATCCAAACAGCCGTCCGTCGTCTCCGCCTTCGATCTGTGCATGGGAGTGGCTTTAACTTCGCCACGTCCGTCGTCCAGGTCTGCATACTATAAACCATGCATTTTAACAAATAATATCAGCATATTACAAAAAATGTACAAATAATTTTGCGTATAAAATTATAAATAATAAATCCAAATACTTTATGCAGAATGATTCTTCCAAGACCAATACGAAAAATTAATTTATAATAGTTTTGTTGTCTTAATTTAATTTGAATTAATTTCATAATTTGATTAAAAATTGACATTTGGTTTACTCCCTCCGTTCTCTAATACATGTCGTTTAAGGTTAATTTGAGTAGATTAAGGTGAAGTAAATGCTAGCGGTTGAACAAATTTAATGAGTGGGTGGTTGGTGTTTTTTTTTAAATTCGTGCAAAAAATAAAATTGGTAGATTATTACTGGTGATCAGTGATTTTTTTATTGATTATAACAAAGAAGTGATTAATGTTTGATGTTTTAAGATAGTTATTGATATTAAATACGCATTGAAAATTGTTAAATGACAAGTAAAAGTGGACAAAAAAGTTTGGTTAAGTGACATGTAAAAGAGGATAGAGGGAGTATTAGTGTAACAATTTGTAAATAAAACATCATAACCAATATTAGATCAATACAATATTGTTTGATGTATGATTGTAATGCGGAAGCGGTAACCCAAAATTCACTTATAAACATCTTAAATCAACCAATTATGAATAATGAGAATTGAAACGTAATTGAGAAAAAATAGGAGACTTACTTGGATACATAACAATGATTTGAATGATCATATCTGTTTTTCCTCTTTGATCCTATATCTGTGTAGCTTGCTCCTTGATGATATAGGATAATTTTTTTAATGGATATTTTGTGTTTTTCTAAGTATGTAATTTAGGATCCATAAGAGAGTATACATAATGCATGAGGCTATCTCTTGTAATCCCCGGAGTCTCATAAACTTATTAACTTAATGTGGTCACTTAAATTGCACAATAACATTAGTACTTTAATTTTCATAAACCCTTGGGCTTCATGCTCTTAATATGTGCATTTTAATTGTATAAAGACCATACACTCTTAAGCTTCTTCATAAACGCTTTACCCTTAAGCTTCATGATTTAAATAGGATAAGAGAGAGAGATTTTCATCCAATAATGTCAACCATATAATACAACACTAGTCATCACCATGTGTAAACTTTAATTAAAATTATAAAACAATAAGTGGATGAATCGAAATTAATGTAGTAATTCTAACACAATTGAACAACAAAACAAATTAGACCAGTTATTATAAATGGTTTAACTATTAGATCAAACAATCAAATTAATAAAAAAACTGAAACTAAATTAAATCAATTGAATTTCTAGTATAACAATTAAACAAGAAATTAAACAACATTCGTTGAACTGAACTGAATATTAATTGATTGAACTGAAATCAAACAACATCCAGATTTAGTGGGCATTATTCATGGGTTGTACCCATATATTTAACTCATTTGGTTTATCCGATTCAGACACGGGTTGAACCATATTACATCCGAACCGAATCTTATTTGGTTTTTACTGAACTCAATATCCTACACTTATTTGTGTGCGACGTTTTAGGTTTATTTTTAATCAGCCTTGCGCATTGATCATAAATAGCCTCTTGTAAAACACTATGATCCTCAATTAAAAACAAATTGATTATCGGGACAATGAAACTTTAGTCAATACGAATCAACTAACTAGTTTAATATACAGATAATAACAATTTACTCATGGGAGTGGATCAAATGAAAACCACTTTGGATATGTAAACTGTGGACCATTAAAAGCCGTTGATCTTTTTAGATCCGACGATTCCGAATTATTATCCAATTTTTGATATTATCTAATATAATAATAATAATATCTAATAGATATATTTATATCCTAATTAGTACCGTCATTAATTTGTTAATTGATTCTATCACCTTAATTTGTTCGTTACTTTCATATCTTGATTTGCTTGTTATACTCGCACAATACCCACGCGCACCGACGCTCCTCCCACCTCCCCGACATGTCGTCTGTTCGGTCGTCGTTGGAATCATCCGAAGGTTGGTATCCTTAAAATCGATCTTTCGATTGGTCGACATTAGGGTCTCTCTGATGTCCACTGCTCTGTTTTTTAGTTGTTTTGTCGATCTCCTGGAGATTTTTTGGTACCTGCATTAGTTGTTAGGTTTGTTTCCGACGTGCACCAGGTATATAAATTTTTTTTCTATGGTTTGTGTTCTGTGTTCGTATTATCAGATTGGTTTTACCGAATTTTCATTCACACGGTACTATCATGTGATTCTCTGTCTCTGCGCAATTTTCTTTTTAATATTCTCTAATTTATTATACTCTGACTATGCCCCAGTTCTGATATGCACAAATCAGAACTATTATGATGTGCGTCAGTAGTAGTGTGCACCAGTTTTGAGTTGTTTTGAAGTGCACCAGTTATTTATTTTTCACTCACGCACAAAAATCCGAGTTGTCAGGTGGACAGAACGGTTATAACGAAAGCAACCATAGTGACGCGAACAGTGATGTGCTCGCCAACGAAGCCCAAGTAGCCAGTGATAATGATTTTTCAAGTCATCAGTTTGATGGATTAGATACTCAACATACATCACGCAATGGGTTATCAGTGCACATTGACGAGGATGGTGCACAAAGATGGGTACCTGATTGTGACTCCTCATTGAAGCCAAATGTGGGTAGATTGTTTGATACATTGGAATATGCAATATCATTCTACAAAGAGTACGCAAGACAATTGGTTTTCAGATTCATAAAGCAACTTCAAAGAAGGCGTCGCGTAGCGAAAAAGTTAATCTGCAATATATGTATTGCAATCGACAGGGTTTCAATATTTCTAAACACTATGATTCATTAGCTGGCGAATCATCTGCTGGTTTTAAAAGGAGAGCATCAACTCGTACTGGATGCAGGGCTCGCGTTGTGTTAAAAAACGTGACTAATTCAGCGTATGTTGTGAAAGAATTTATAGAAGAGCACAACCACCAGCTGACTGCACCAGAATATCATCAGTTTCTGAAATTGAACAGGTCATTAAACTATGCACAGCAGAATTTTGTGATGGATTGTGGAAATCTGAAAATTGGTGCACGGAAGTCTCATAGAATTTTGAAGGAATTATCAGGGGGTATTCTCACATTGGTGCACAGGTTGTGGACGTGAAGAATTTCAGGCGTGATTTTAAAAATTTTGTGGGGACTAGTGATGCACAACTCATAATCGACAAGTTTCAGAATAACAAAATTGTAAGGCCCGGATTTGCATTCGAATTTTGTGTTGGTGAAAATGGTGCACTAGAGAGACTTTTTTGGGCAGACTCGACTTGAAAGAGTAATTATGATGCTTTTGGCGATTGTGTTGCGTTTGACGCTACGTATCGGACAAACAAGTAAGTTACGTGCAGATACAGGCTTATTGTGAATTTCATATATTTGTTGTATGAAATTTTTTTTTCTATTTCAATACGTTTGTCGTGTATTTTGTTTTCAATGTGCATTTTTAATCATTAATTTTAATATTTTTTCCGTATGTCTAGATACAGATTGGTTTTCATTCCATTTACTGGAGTCGACAATCATAAAAGTTGTGTTACATTTGTTGCGGGGTTATTGCTGAAAGAAGATGTCGAATCGTATTCCTGGCTTCTTGATGTATTTCGGAAGCTGATGGGAAATGGACCACGCATTTGGGTGACCGACCAAGATTCGGCAATGAAAATAGCAATTACTCGTGTCTTTCCACAATCTATACATCGCTTGTGCATGTGGCATATAACAAAGAAGTTTACTGAAAAGGTACACGTGCACCACTTTTTGATATGTGAAATAATTTTTTAAAATTGTGCACCACTTTTGAACCGGTATTATGAACCAGATGAATTCGAAGTTGCTTGGAAACAACTTATTGATGAGTATGGTTTGCAAGGAAACAAATGGTTGGCAGACATGTATGACATGCGAAGAAATTGGATTCCGGCCTTTTTCAGAGATGTCCAAATGGGTGGATTACTACGGACAACATCTAGGTCGGAGTCAGAAAATTCATTCTTCAATTGTTTCCTACACACAGGAATGAATTTGGTTGAATTTTTTTTCGCTTTTGAAACGGCGATGGATGCACAGAGGCGCAATAAGCACCTGCTTGACCATGATTCTACAAACACTTTCCCAATTTATAAAACCTCTCTGCCTATCGAAAAACATGCTGCCACTGTTTTCACACATTCAATTTTTTATGATGTCCAAAGAGAGATATATGCTGCATGTGTTTTGTGTGATGTATGCACCATATCAGAAAGCGAAGGTGTCAAAACGTACGGCATAAAGGACAAGACAACCATGAATCGGACGTTCAAGGTATTGACACTTAATACAGTTTTACTTTGTTATAAATTGACCATTGTTGTATGCTCGCTTGATTTGTTGACGGAGTAATTACATTTTTTGTATGTGCACCATACAGGTTATCCACAATGTTCTCACAAACAATGCAGAATGCAGTTGCAAAAATTTTCAACGAATTGGAATCATATGTCGGCACATTTTCCTAGCTTTAAAAACGGAGGACGTTGTTTGTATCCCGAAACATTTCATTATGAGAAGGTGGACCAAAGATGCGGTGCATCCGAAAACGTGCAACCCTAGTCTGAGTGATCAAGGGTCTGACGATTTAAAGTCGGATCTTAATGAGTTGTGTAGGGAATTCAACGGACTGATCAAGTGCGTAGGTTGCGACAACCAACTGATAAAAGATTTGCTAGATGTCATTCGGAATTTCAAATCACAGAAACTACCGGAAACAACTCATATGAATAAGACAGATCTGTTTGAGAAGCTTATAGGTTCACCAAGACCATCTGAGATTGTTGTCCAACCCCCACAACAAGCTAAGAACAAGGGCAGCGGAAAGCGTTTGAAATCTGACCGTGAAAAAATTACAGAACAAGCAAAAAGGCACCCTAGAAAATGCCGAGTATGCAACCAGATGGTAAATCATGACAGTAGGAATTGTCCTGATAAGAAAATAAATGTTGTTTTACCATATTTTTTATCTGACTTTTATTAAAACAATGTTTTTTCAGTTTACATCAGTATTTGGTGCACATTATATTTATATGTAGAATGCATGGTGCCAGTGTATTGACTACAAATGAATTGCTACTGTGCACCAATTTAAAAATAATTTTATAACGATTGGTGCACTCCTAACACCGGTTAATTATCTTCTTTTCTGACAAATATTTCACATATTTCTGTTTGCGCATTGTGCAAAATTTTTTGTACAAGTATCTGTTACAGTGCACAACCCGTTGAGAAAAATTTTGTTCCCAGCATCGATTAATTGTCTTGCTCTTTCACACCAATTTCACATTTTTTCCTGTTTTGCACATCGTGCACCTGTTCTGTACAAGTATCTGTTACATATTACGCAGACGATGAGACAAATTAACTAGTCATAACATTTCATACCTTGAATACCAAAAAAACTAGTCCAGGTTTGTTCATAACTTAATCCCAAAAAAAAACAAAGAACCCATATGTCAATTTCTACTAATATGCAAAAGCATGTGTGCACTAATCGTACGTAGCAGTGCATCTTGCAAAATGCTCCTTCGCTTGTTGGCTTGACATGAACTCCCTCTCTTCCAGGGACAACTCTGAATATTCAAGCACATTCGTGCGAACTTTCTGCACGTGTTCATTATCTTCGAACATTAACACATTATACAAGTACTTGGCCCTCATTCTGGCAATCTGGTCGTCATGTTGTGCACAAAACAACGAATGACTAGTTATTTTGTCTCACTGTCTACAAAATATGTAAATATATGAAGATAAATTCACATGTCACCTTTGCTGTCCCCTCGTTGGACAGAGTCCCTTTCCATTTTGTAGATGCATTGGCTCCAACAAACATATCCATATGCCTCATTAAGAATATGCCAGAATCTATTAAATTATACTTTGTTCTCCATGTAACCGGAACAACTTTTATGCCCTTTCGTTGCAATATGTTTGTTTTTGGATGATTATTGTTCTGAAGAAATTTTGTGAAACATGTTTTCTAGCACAAACACAGCAAATAATGTTAATAAAAACCAGTAACACCATGCAACACATTTGCGTTAACAAAATATATTACCAATTGTTGAGGCCAGCCACCATATTGTGCGAGCGTAGCGTGTCTTGCGTTGTTGTCCACGATCTCAATACTTGGCGCTCTGATGTTCACCACCATCAAATAATAGTGCTTGTCGACCAAAATCGGCAAGAATAACTGACAAACAAATAATTCAGTTGAGTTGAAATTAATAACATGCTAGAAAGAACACAAACAAATTGTAATGCATGTTTTTTTACCATGTCGATGTGTTTCATTTTCAGCAATGGTGCATATCGAGCCAAATCCATTTCCAACCATTTACTGAACTCGTTATACATCTCACCGATGCCTCTGTCCTTAATTTCATATGTTTTGACCTGTAACGATAAATACTTATACATCTTACTACGCATGCACCACTGGGTGATAATATGTAGTGCATTGCAAAAGCTGACACTTACAGCTGAATTTGTGGTGCAAACGAACCTGAAAGGCGACTCTGCTGCCTTATGCTTCTTACGGTAATTTAATATCACTGTGAATGCATCAACACAAGGTGACCTCACATGCGTCGCTTCACCAAAAGATTCTATTTGTGCTCTGGTTGCCACCAAATCCTTCCATTTTAAAAAAATCTCCCTGTGCACCACAAATGTATTACATTTGCGAAATAATTCTGCACCATTCATTTGTAAAAACATAAATTTATAATTGTCTTTCATACCTCCCGTCACCATTCCTCGAGAACAACCACTCACATGTATGGTCCTCTTCAGGGCTTATCTTTTCTTCTATGTCCACTGGTCTCAATATAAATAGAGATAGAAGGCATATTGGAACCTTTTTTTCCCTCCGCCCCGACCTAGTTTAGCACTTTGTGGTGTTACTTTGGCAGATTTGTCAGTGTGCACTGACACAGGCACAACATGTAACGCGTCATAGTCAGACGGCTTGTTATACATAATAATTTGTTTGCCTTTATCCCGTCGCGAGCTGGACGGTGCATTCTTGTCACCGGAAGCTGCTGCATCCTGCGGCAGTCCAACTGCATCCAGTGCACGTGTGCTGAGCTGTCTATTTTTCAACTCATTTTGCTTGTACACATGCTCTACAACAGCTGCTATAGCTTCATGAACCCTGGGGTCATCCCAATACACTTGTGTCGCGGCTGGACCAGAGATCGACGCTTTGAAGTTATCATCCATGTGTCTAAGTTCCATGCACTTAGGATATTTGTTAAGTGCCTCTACGAGTTTGATATCATAAGCTGATCTCATACTCTCCATTGTAGCTATTCTTATCTTCAAATCATCAATGTACACCTGTTGGTTGTATAGAAACAAAAACTTTGTATAGTAGAACAAAAATAAATTAACATTTATATTTGTTACGTGCACTGGAAAAGATCAATACCTGTAATTCAGACCGTTCATCAGCCGGTGCACCAGCATCGTTGTCGTGTAAGTGCACCTCATCAGCATCATTTTGTTCTGGTAAGTTCATCTTGCTCCACGGCTTAATGACAGGTTTATGTAAACAAAAACAGTATAAGTTCTTATAATCAATATCTCAGGAAAATATGTATGCACCCAGTCATGCACTCACATCTCGATTGTCCATACCAAACTGTCCATCACCATGGTCATTCATGTCATCTCCCAGATCATGTGCCTCTTGAGAGCCCAATGGGTCGATCGTTTCATGCAAAGCTGTTTGTTCTTCTGCAACCGCACTAGACTCAGGAAGTCCATCATTCCTGCTTTTATCTTGGAGTGCCCATGCAAATGTGAGTTCGACATCAGCGTCCGTTTGTATCTCCATTTCTGCATCAAGTTGTTCAACAACTTGTTCATCATTGTTGTCAGGTACGCTATCTGGTTGCCTAACTTTGGAATTGGCTTGAACTGGTATGTTGTTTTTGGGCACAGAAATTTCACATGGGACAATGGTTTTCCCCTACGGAATAAACAAAAATTATGCACATAATGGGTAAAACAGTATAAAAAATGAAAATTATGCACTTAACAAAATCTTGGTGCACACCTTTGATCTAGTTTTAAAAGTTCTAAGGATTTTGAGCTTGCCAGATCCAAAACCTCCCCCTTGGATGTCATCATCAATTCGTTTTTTTAATGTGTCTTGATCCCAAAAGGCCAGTGGGGAGTACGTGTCCCTGTTCATGTGAGCAGGTGGACGAACCAATTCCACATACAGGAGCTGTTATTATCAAAATAAAACAAGATGTAAGTTCACTTAAAAATAATATGTACTGATGTGCACCGATCGATCGATTATTGTTAAGTACACCAAAAATATAAAGCTTGTCCAGCAAAGAGTATTAAGAAAGAACAACTTACAGCCAACACTGGAAGTGGTCCTATGAATGAGCTTTTCTTCCTATTCTCAGTCCATTTGACCTTTCCAGCTTGCAGACTATCAAGCACATAATCACACCAGTTCATTTGTTTGGCTTCGTTGGGATCATTGATGACATTAAGAATCTTCTGATTTGCAAAACCATTTTTCATACCCTCAACTATGGTGCTCGTGAACAGCACTAAGAAATCAAAATAAAACCAGTTGTTAGGTTTCCTAGAGCCAGCAATTTTTTCCATGACACTTGTGACGGATAATGTTGACTGCACAGTCCCATAGCGTGTGCGCCACTCCATACATTGTTTGCTGGCAGAGATGCTCTTATCATTCACCTTGAAGAGCTGCCCTACCTTTGGCAACCCAAGTATTCTCTCAATATCATCAATTGTGATATGTAACCTCCCAATTTTCATATCCAATGTGCACCTGGTGGCATCAAAGGACTCAACCAACCACCTTCCAAAGCGTGAAGGAAGTTCCCAAAACCGAAATTCCATAATGCTTACAAAACCAAGTTCCTTTATCCCTCGTCTGTGTTGTTCTGTAAGATTTCCTAAAATCTGGTGCAGCCTCTGTGGGGGGCATCTTGTTTTAAATTTGCAAGGATCTTGATAGGGTGTTATGTGGCTGAGGTCAATCTTATATGAATCATCTTCATCAACTGTTTTCTTCCCTTTTCTTTTTCTGTCGACATCATCCCCAAGTTTACTTTTATCCAATGTCTGGCTCAATGTGGATGCCCCAATTTTGCTGACTTTTCTTTTCTTTTCTTTCGGAACCAAATTTATTAGAGTCAGCGTTTCGAATTCAGAATTAGAGTCTTGATTGTGCACTACATTGTTACTTTCAGCAATCACAACGCCTTTTCTAGTCGGACCTGTTGGTGCACAGGAATTTTTTTGAATATATTTATATAAGCATAGGAAACATTTTTCATGGTAATGGAAAAAGTACACATGCTTAATTTTTAAAATAACCTTTCCATTTGTGCAATGCTTTGCTACTTTCCGCAATAACTTCAACCTTTTCATTATCATCAGCGTCCAGTATTATTGTTTCAGTTTGAGTTTTGCTTAAGTTCTTAAACTTGTACCTCCCGGCCCGCGAACTTCGTCTGATGCCTAGGAAATGACAACATAAAGCGTTAAATGAATTCCATAAGAACGGAATGAATTGCTACAGTAAATTCTAAAATTTGTCAAGCACCTGAAGTAAATGGTTGGGGCCTATTTTTTTTACTTCAGTAAGCTTAACTGTCAGAAACAAACAGAGCATCAATTTCAGTACTAATTCATATTATTGATGTGCACTTCACAAATAATAACAGCCACACAAGGGCAATCAGAATAATCTAACAACACTTAGACGACAACTGCAATACGGTGCACTTACCATTGAAAATCAGAATCAAATAACATGATGTTTGTGCACTTACATGAACAACAAAATGCTGTCAATTTTGTTAGGTGCACACCCAGTAGCAACAGAACATATGCACCACGGAATATATTAGGCAGCTACACATTAGTTTAACTATAGTTTTCAAAGTTTTTAAGGGTGCATTGATGTTCAAGAAGAACACAATATTGAATAACACGGTGCACTTACCAGTTTTTCCTTTTACAGAACCCTCAGGTGTTAAGCCTTTTGGTCCTACATTCGAACCTACAAAAGGTTTCACATAAATTCTAGTGTTCAGGGAATATAACTTGGTTTCGAAACAAAATAATTGTAAAATGATCAACAATTGAAAAACCAAGGGAAATTTGAGTAATCTAACATCACTTAGACGACCACTTAAATACAGTGCACTTACGATTTGAAATCAGAAACAAATAACATGATGTTGTGCACTTATATGAACAACACAATGCTGTCAATTTTGTTAGGTGCACACACAGCAGCAACAGAACATATGCACTACGGAATATATTAGATAACTACACTTTAGTTTAGCTACAGTTTTTAAAGTTTTTAGGGGTGCTTCGATGTTCAAGAAGAACACAATATTGGATAACATGGTGCACTTACCAGTTTTCCTTTTACCAGAACCCTCAGATGTTAAGCCTTTTGGTCCTGCATCCGAACCTACAAAAGGTTTCACATAAATTCTAGTGTTCAGTCAATATACCTTGGTTTCGAAACAAATAATTGTAACATAATCAACAAATTGAAAAACCAAGGATTATGATGGTGCATAGATTTTTTTTAATAACCCAAGAACTGTG
Source organism: Kalanchoe fedtschenkoi (assembly GCA_002312845.1). Taxonomy (NCBI): domain Eukaryota; kingdom Viridiplantae; phylum Streptophyta; class Magnoliopsida; order Saxifragales; family Crassulaceae; genus Kalanchoe; species Kalanchoe fedtschenkoi. The sequence goes on along the minus strand of NQLW01000039.1, from coordinate 4,783,850 downwards.
AGGTGAGCTTACCAGTTGCCCCTTACCCAGCTGGGGGACGTGGCATGCCTTTCGGTCCTGCTTTTGAACATAACCAAGTTAGTTACATAATATGACATGTGGTGCACAGATTTGTTAAACGAAGATGAAAATTCGGGCCACAACGAAACACAACCCTAATGATTTTGAAGGTGCACATATTTTTGCAGGAATATGACGTTTAGGACCACAACGATACACACCGGCAACACTAAAGAAAAGCACGAACATTTAGTGGTGCACAGATTTCACACAAAACGGACATGTGGTGCACAGGTTTGTTAAAAGAAGATGAAAATTAGGGCCACAACGACACACAACCCTAAAGATTTCGAATGTGCACATAGTTTTGCAGGAAGATGACGTTTAGGGCCACAACGACAGACACCAGCAACACTAAAACAAAAGCACGAACATTTAAGTTCAGAGTGGTGCACAGATTTCACACAAAAACAGACAGTTAGTTGTGAAATTGGTACATGCGTTTACCAGATTAAAGTTGTTGGATGATTTCGTCGATTGTTTTCACCATTGCGATTGTCGCTCCGTGGGTCTCTCCGCGTAAAATGGAAAAGTGAACCGGTGCGGAGCCACAAGTTCAAACGGACAGGGAAAGGTGCACCGACGGACGGAATATGGAGGCGAAACCGACTGCGGTGATGACAGACGGCGGGGCTTGGTGGAGAATCGCGAAGTTGGATGTTCGGTTGGGTAATGGGGAAAGAGAATCGCGAGTGGGGCTTGGTGGAGTAGTTTGGGGAAAGTGACGGATATCATAGGATATGAAAGAATTTTTGGCGGCGTTAAATTAGGAACCGAAACACTGACGTGAAATTTTTTTTAAAAATTACAAAAATAATTAAATGGAAATAATCTGGTGCATTGATGAAAATTTGATCGACAGATCAGATTGGTGCACAATTTACATATCCAGGAGGGTTTTCACCAGATCAGCCCCCATTTACTCAGTGCTCTTATTTGTATTATGCCATTTAGACATCCGGTATGAGTGTGACACGAGTGACTATTCATGCTGCATAATAAAGTTCTAGTCTAAAATTATGAAAATTTATAATTTGGCTCTGAAATTTGAATTCTAATATTTTAATTTTCAGCCTAATTTTTATTCAATTTTATCCACAATAACAATTTTCACTTCTTTCGCAACTACTTTTTTTAATATAATATAGACAAAATCAATTATAAATAATCTAAAATTTAATCAGAATGACTCCAAGTACTTACAAAATAAATAAATTTAAACTGATCGTTTACAAGACCGATACACCGAGGCTGATGTTTGATGCACTTCCTGTCATTCGAACTTCAAAGTCTGAGAGAAACGTGCCTGATGAGACCGGAATGTCTGGAGAGGTTTCATTGTCGGATTGAGTCAGATTTAAGATTATACGTTAGTTGATAAGCTTAGGGTGTCTGGAGAGGTTTCATTGTCGGATTGATTTATACGTTAGTCGATTGATGATTGTGTAGGGAACTCTTGCATGTCTGTTGGTTTCAATCTTTGTACGATGAGAGAAAGAATTTGTAATCACCCTCATTACAGTCAATTTTTCCGCTTAAAAATCCTAATGGGCCACTGATTTTTCTCGCATTATTTAAATTTTTTACTTTATTTGCTAATTATACTATCAACAATAATCTCTTGTTTTCTAATAGTAGTTAAAATTGAGTGGATAAAGAAAATATTAATATTATTTGTTAATCATATTTAAAAGTTATGAATTTTTCAAATTTTCATATAAAATGTAAAATGTGGTGTATTGTTACTGATGTAAAAAAAATTATTTATGAATTATGATAAAATTATTATTTTTTATTTTTTAAGGTAGATGGTAGTATTGAATATGCATTTATTAAAATTATTTTGAAATAAAAATTGACAAAATAAAAAAAAGACAAACTACAATTACTCGAGTTATATGTGCTCCCGTCTTTTGGCGAAGGTGGATGGTGTTGCTCGACCTAGCAAGTTAAATCAAAAGATGTGACATTTAGACTGTGTTTGGTTTAGGAAAAATTGCAGGGGAAAGAAAATTTGATGGAAAGTGAAATCCATCATGGATTGCATCAAATTTTTCTTTGTTTGGTTTAGAAAGAAAAATTTGAAAGAAAGTTTCAAAACTCTTTTTAATTTACATTAACTTTCCTTCTAACTTTTCACATAATTTTTTTCCCTCATCTTTTCTATCTAAACCAAACATTGAATTTTACTAATTTTCCTCCACATTTATTTTTTCACTGAATTTTCCCTAAACCAAACACAGCCGAAAGAGACTCAGATTGAAGAGCGTATGATTGACGTGCAAGACATTAGGCCGCATCCCTTCAAATCGCAGTCTCTCAGCCCGTTTTCTAAATTGAGAGAAACCTGCATTTCTGATCTATCCTTTAGGCTGTGTTTGGTTTAGGGAAAATTGTAGGGAAAGGAAAATTTGTTGGAAAATTATTAAAATTCATTGTTTGGTTTAGATGAAAAATAAGAGGGAAAGAAAATTAGATGGAAAATTGGATGGAAAATGTGATTTTACATATATTAAACAAGTTCAATGTATCTTAAACAAATAATCATTTTTTGAACAAATTTAATGTATTTCATCAAATTCAATGTAAAAAATGATGAAATGTTGATATTTTTCTACCTGTTTTTCATAAAATTTTCTATGATTACGGAAAATAAAATGGATTCCCAACAATTTTCCTTGACATTTTTTTTATGAAACCAAACAAGAAAATATTAGATGAAATCCTTCACAGATTCCATTTCCTTTCAAGTTTCCCTCAAACTTTCATTTCCACCCAATTTTCCTTAAACCAAACACAGCCTTATAGACCATTCTTTTTCCGTCATGTGTTTCCTTCAGAAAAGGTTTCAAGTGTGAATAGACTATAAATACCAGATTCAACCGCATATCCTCTTCTTACAGAATGGTGCTGGTGGGCGTTGCATGAGTTACCAATTTCACTTGAGCATGCAATGGGGTCATGATTATGCATATACTCCCTCTATTTTTTTTACATGTTACTTAATTGAATTTTTTTATTCACTTTTACTTATCACTTAACGATTTTCAATGCATATTTAATATCAACAACTACTTTAAAACGTCAAACATTAATCACTTCTTTATCATAATCTATAAAAAAATCATTCATCACCACGAATAATCTATAAATTTTACTTTTTACACGAATTTTTTTAAAAAGAACACCAACCACACATTTATTAAATTTGTTCAACCGCTAGCATTAATTTCACCTTAATCTACTCAAATTAACCTTAAACGATATGTAATAAAAGACGGAGTATATTCGATGTGCCCATTTCTCTAGGTTGACTTTGAACCAGATAAGTAACAGTTTTATTATCGCGTTTGCGTGGGCAGACAGACGCTTGGGATATTTCTAGGTGTGAATTAGCTTCTGATTGGGTGGAGAGTCGCACATCTAACAAGGCTACTCATTTTTCGTTTTCTCACCAAAAACCCAAACCCCTATTTCATTTTGGACTTGATTCAAAAATGCTCTTCCAATTTTTCAGTTCTCAGCGTGCAAATGTGTGACCTGTTTTCTTCCCTCACATGCATTCTCCCACATGGAGGCTGCTCTGGAGGATCGTCTAGAAGTGTATTCTCTCTTTCCTCTTTTACATGTCACTCAATCGAATTTTTTTGTCCATTTTTACTTATCACTTAACAATTTTCAATGCGTATTTAATATCAACAACTATCTTAAAATGTCAAATATTAATCACTTCTTTATCATAATTAATAACAAAGTCATTCATCAGTAGTAATAATCTACCAATTTTACTTTTTGCACGAATTTAAAAAAAAAAACACCAACCACTCACTCATTAAATTTGTTCCACCGCTAGCATTAACTTTATCTTAATCTACTCAAATTAACCTTAAACGACATGTATTAAAGGACGGATGGTGTAGTTAACTTGTAGTTAATCTGTGATGTGATCCTCACTGGGAGGAGAGATTCTAACTTGAAATATGCCCATCACCTGTTCATAAATGCTACTAATGAATGTTCATCATGGGATTGGTGGCGGACAATTTCTTTTCAAATCGTCGGAGGATAAGATTTATATGCCCATGTGATAAGCACAAAATTAGTATTAATACAAAGAAGACATTGAAAATTTTCAAATTTTTTCACATTGACATTTTGAATTCTCAATTTACAACACACAAATAATGTGGGTGATGAATAGGACTCACAATATTAATGTTATAATAATGTTGATTATGTTCACTTCAGACATTTGCTCCATAACACGACTTCTTACGTGTCCAAAATGTGGAAGGGCATCCTAAATGATTTTAGTCATTATTGTATGTTTTAGACAACGTAAGTGAACAGTGAACACAGCATTCTTGTGTCGTAAGTAATGCTTAAAACGACCATCAGAATTCCTTACTTGTATAACTTACCGCTACCAACCGAGTAAGTTTTGGTGCACATAATCTATCATGCAGAGGTGTGACATCATCAAATATGAAGCGTCATGTATCGTGTTGAAAAATGAAAAAAATGTCATTTTTATAACACACACGGAAATATGTCTGCCTAAAAATCACTCCTACCAACCAGGTTAACAATTCCTCGTGCATGGGGCTGGACAAACCCCTGCTTACGACGCCATCATAACATAAGATATATGCCTCATCTTCCAGTAGATCAACATCCAACCTAATTTATTTCTCCAACCCAAAATCAGTAAAACCACCACCCTAATTCTCCACGTGTCATCCTCTTACTGGATGAAATAGTCCATATGGCAGAACAAAGCTTTTTGGGCAAGTTAAGTGAGAAAAACGTAGGGGCAAACATCAGATTAGATAATTTTAGGTCACCTCTCCATCTCCTCTTACACTCAATTTAATCATCCCTTTCGTTCGCATACAGTTGATAAATACTCCCACACATCGATCTTCCTTCTCCTGCACATCCACAATAATCAATGCAGGGAAATTTGAAAAAGGGAGAGACTTTCCATCTGGGTTTCTCCGGTTAGAAAAAGGGTCGAGGCCATTTCATTGTATTAGCCCTTCCCCGTAGCTTTTCCGGATTCCCAAAACTCGAAGCTGCTCAGTAGCAGGAACACTTTCGGGTCTGCAAGACTCGGCCGCTGACTGGAATGTCTAGAGTTGTGGCTCAGAATAACCTATCTCCGGCGAGAGACAATCTCCCATTGTTTGGAAGAAACAGAAATGGACTAGAGCTGAGGGGCTTGTCTGCGCCGCCTGCTGCCGGCTCCCCCACGCTCGGCCAGCTTCTGAAATGCGTAGGGGATGCCAGGAAGGTGGTGACCGGGGATGAAACTCCTGCCCACCACGCCATGGATGTGAGCGACACCAGTCTGGAGCCACGCGCTCTGCCTTTCGTTCTCTCCTTCAACAATCTTACCTACAGTGTTAAGATTCGTAGGAAGATGTCGTTTAAGTCTATTTTCCGCCGCGAGGAGGGGCTCGGAGCTGCCCCGTCCGATCAGATTATTGGAGAGAATTTGTTTACCAGGACCAAAACGCTGCTCAACAACATATGCGGGGAGGCTAGAGATGGCGAGATTCTGGCCGTGCTCGGCGCCAGTGGCTCGGGGAAGTCTACGCTGATCGATGCACTGGCCAACCGAATAGCGAAAGGAAGCTTGAAAGGAACCGTCACGCTGAATGGTGAGACGTTGGAGTCTCGCCTTCTCAAGGTCATATCAGCTTACGTCATGCAAGATGATCTGCTCTTCCCGATGCTCACTGTTGAAGAGACTCTCATGTACGCGGCTGAGTTTCGTCTTCCACGGACTCTGTCAAAATCCAAGAAGAAGCAGCGTGTTCAGGCTCTGATCGATCAGCTGGGAATCAGAAATGCTGCAAAGACTGTAATCGGTGACGAAGGACACCGAGGAGTTTCTGGTGGAGAGAGGCGTCGCGTTTCCATAGGAATCGACATCATCCACGACCCCATCATCCTCTTCCTCGACGAGCCCACCTCGGGTCTCGACTCCACCAGCGCATACATGGTGGTGAAAGTGCTGCAGAGGATCGCACAGAGCGGCAGCATTGTGATTATGACCGTGCATCAACCCAGTTCCAGAATCCTCGGTTTGCTCGACCGTCTGCTCTTCCTGTCTCGTGGCCAGACAGTTTACAGCGGATCTCCTGCTAATCTGCTTCCCTACTTTGCTGAGTTCGGTCACAGGATTCCTGAAAATGAGAACAGGACAGAGTTCGCTCTGGATCTGATCAGGGAACTGGAACAAACTCCCGGCGGAACGCGAAGCTTAGTTGAGTTCAATAAGTGGTGGCAGAGCAACAAGCACACCACTAGGACAACCCAAACTGCCGATCCATACGGATTGTCCCTGAAGGAAGCCATCAGCGCCAGCATCTCCAGAGGTAAATTGGTCTCTGGAGCTGCGAACAGCGATCCCAATCCGGCCTCACTGGTCCCAACATTTGCCAATCCATGGTGGGTTGAGATGGGCGTTTTAACTAAAAGATCAATCACCAACTCGAGGAGAATGCCGGAGCTGTTTGGAATCAGATTAGGCGCGGTGGTTGTCACAGGCTTCATTCTGGCGACCATGTTCTGGCAGCTGGACAACTCACCCAAAGGAGTTCAAGAACGGCTCGGATTCATGGCCTTCGCCATGTCGACCACCTTCTACACGTGCGCTGATGCACTCCCCGTCTTCCTGCAGGAGCGTTACATCTTCATGCGTGAGACGGCTTACAACGCCTACCGCCGATCCTCCTACGTCCTTTCTCACTCCCTCGTCGTCCTGCCATCCATAGTCGTGCTAGCTCTGGCATTCTCAGCCTTAACTTTCTGGGCAGTTGGGCTGGACGGGGGCTTCTCAGGCTTCGTCTTCTACTTCTTGATCATGTTCGCCTCCTTCTGGGCTGGCAGCTCGTTTGTGACTTTCCTCTCTGGCGTTGTCTCCCACGTCATGATCGGGTACACCGTGGTGGTGGCCATCCTGGCTTACTTCCTCCTGTTCAGCGGCTTCTTCATCACGCGTGACAGGATTCCAGACTACTGGATCTGGTTCCATTACATCTCCTTAGTCAAGTACCCGTACGAAGGTGTCCTGCAGAACGAGTTTCAGAACCCAGCCAAGTGTTTCGTGAGAGGTAGTCAGATCTTCGATAACACGCCTCTGGGTGCCGTCCCGAACGCCATGAAAGTGAAGCTTTTGCAGAGCCTGGGGAACTCGCTGGGGATGACAATCACAAGCTCGACTTGCTTGACAACGGGTGTAGACATACTGGCACAGCAGGGCATCACACAGCTGACAAAATGGGGTTGCTTCTGGGTGACAATAGCCTTCGGATTTCTCTTTAGAATTCTCTTCTACTTTTCACTGCTGCTGGGAAGCAAGAACAAGAGAAGTTAGAAATAGAAGAGAAGATGATGCCCCTACTGCTCATCTGGCGCCAAATGCTTTCTACAAATTCAGTGTGTCTGTGCATTTCTTTTTTTATCCTCTCCAAAAATATTATCCGTTTTTTTTTCTTTCACCTTATTGGCTGTCGTCTCTTCTTCTTTTGAAATGTTGATAGGTTGAGTTGGGAGTGTAACTCGAGAAAGTAGTTGTAAATGTAATTTTTAATGGCAGAGTTTCACTAAATAATTCTTGTTTTCACCCTAAATAAATTTTCGTAATTTCAAATCTACTCCCTCTAAGCACAGTTGGATCAATTTTGTTTTTAGAGAAAAAATTATATACTTAAAATTTTGAATTGAATTTGGGAAACAAAATTAAAAATTTAACTAAAAGTATACATATAAAATTTTTTTACCAATGATGAATTGCCCCAATGAAACCGCCTCTAACACACTTGACTTATATTTAATAAGAAAAATTAGAAGTTTGGAAAAACTTTACTCTCATTTTGTTGTGTGTTATAGATACATATGTTCTTTAATTTTAAAATGTGTCTTTTCTTTTTTTTTAAAAAAATTCTATTTATGTTTACTTGGAAATTTACTAATACGCAAACACGATAAAAAAAGAAGAAGAATTGTGGAATTGCATTATGGTGGATTAGTTAAAGATATTCCTTTCAATTTTAAGGTGGGGGGTAAAAGTGACCAGTTAGAAGCGTTGAATCCTAAGAAACTATGTTTGTTTGATATTGTGAGAGACTATTTACACAAATTAATGATAATTTCTAAATCGTAAGATACAAGCTCAAATCCAAATTGTCATAAAAATAATTGATGAGTTAATCCGCATAAACAAATATAAATATGGAGGGGGATTCCATGTAAAAAATTGGTCACAGCCTCAATTTGGATCATCAAATATTCACACGCACGCACGCCTACTGAAATATATTGTATCTTTTGTGAGTGCCGATTATTAGCTGTTGAAGTGTAAAATACGTCATCTTTTGGTGCTCACATCCACATTCGATTTAGTGAATATCGCATTTCCATGTACTAATTTTTAAAGTAAAATCAACTCGAATTCTCACTCATTAGTGTGCAGTGGTCAAAATACTATGAAAATTGGTTAATGGTTAATTCGGTTAAATCGAATTAACCAAAAATAAATTTATATATAAATATATTGATTTTATAAAATATTTATTTTATTCGGTTAATTCAGTTAATTAGATATTTAACTGATAATCGAATTACTGATTAATTTTACAATTTAATTCGATTATTGAGTGAGACTTTTATAATTAGATTATTTTAGTTTGATTAATCGAACAACAATTCAGTTTAATAAACCTACCCTACTTATGGGAGCTCGAGTGAGGGTTATCAACTACCACCCCGCCGATTTGGAATCGGTCGAGTCCTATTTGAATCTCTCTCGTCGTGGCGTTTGCTGAAAGTCCTCATTAGGGGAGAGCATTGTTCGGTAAAAACCGATTCACCGAACCGATCTAGCTTAACCGAATTAATTCGGTTCGGTTAATTCGGTGAATCGGTTAATTCGGTCAAAAACCGAACAAAATTTGGTTAATTCGGTTCGGTTAACGGAAGAGAAATTTTTTAGTTCGGTTAATTCGGTTAACCGAATTAACCAAAAAATAAAATTATTAAATAAAAAATAGTTGTTTTACTTATAAATATATTGATTTTATAACATATTTATTATTTGTTCGGTTAATTCGGTTAATTTCGGTTAATTTGATATTTAACCGATAACCGAATTAATCGAATTATCGGTTAACCATATAATTCGGTTCGGTTATCGATCGAGACTTTTAAAATTTGGTTAATTCGGTTCGGTTAACCGAACAGCAATTCGGTTCGGTTAACCGACCGATGCTCTCCCCTAGTCCTCATCCCTTGCATGCAATGGTGGTTACATGTTTTTTTTTCGGGGGATAAAATTACCTAATCAAAATTTTGGTGAAATTTGGGGGGCGAAATTAAAAATTTAGTAGAAATTAAGCATATTTATTTATTTTTTATATATATAATTTTTTTTATTTTTAATTTTACATAGAAATGAAGTTTTATTGATAATTAAATGACGTAATTTTTGCACACAAATCTAAGTCTTATAATAATAATAGTTTAGAAATGTAATGATAAATTTTATTTTAGAAAATCGGTCTAATTTTTTTTCATCACACGCTTTTTGGAAATCGGTGATAGTTCAGGCCTTTTTTGGGTTTTTTCCCTTAAAAAAAATTTCCATGAATATAAAATTATCAAAATGTCTTTTGATTTTTATCTGATATATCTTGATACCACTTAGTTATTTTTAGATCAGTGTAGTTCATGATGCCTCACATTAAAAAATCATAGTATCACGTGACAATTCCTCATTTGTTATAATTTTTATTTCTCAAGTTTCATGCGGCAAGTCAAAAAACTACGTGACCAGTTCTACATTGTCGATCAAGTCGACCCAAAACAAGACTCTTAAGTCTCACCCGCATGATCATATTGGGCATTCACAATACATAAAATAAAATAAAAATTTATGTCATTTTATAATGTCTAATTTTTCTTTGTTATTATTTTGTAAGAAGTCTGTGATTTTAATATATATTAAGTAAAAATCATGATTTTTTTTAAAATTTATGTGCGCAAATAGAAAAAAAATCATATTTCTTCCCTAAAATATATATAAAATTACTTTTGAAAAAAAAAAAAGGATATACACAGCTTTGGGTAATTGGGAGAGTTATATACCAAGTTCATTGCATGTAACATTTGCGTTGAATTGGTTCCCTGTAGAAATGGAAAAAGTCAATAATACTATATCAATTAAAAGCCTTTTCAACGCAAAGAATTCCACGTTGTTCACTTCTTCCAGAAAAACGAATTAAATGGATAGAAAAATGTGGTCGGGCAGGCAGGTAGACTCAGCCCCAACTCTACTTGTAATCCTCCCAACTGTCACCATTCACATGAACAAGTCATGAACCAACCTAACTCTTCTTCAAGGATTTTTTTTTTAAGGAAAAAAATCTCCATTTATCGGAGTCCAAACTATCATGATTATCAAAAAAAAAAAAAAAAATTGGATTATTTCAAATGGTGCTTAACATCAATTTGTTGAGAATTATGAATGAATGAGTTTGAAAAGATGTCGTTTTGTTTATGTGCGCGAAACGATATTATTAATTTTGATAATCACACGATGTAATTTTCGCATATAAATCTAAATCTTGTAATAATATTAGTTTAATAATGTAAAAGTAAATTTTATTTTAGAAAATCAGTCTTTTTTTTTTCAACGAACCTTTTTTTATAATTGTGGTAGTTCGGATCGCAATTGAACCCGCTATTGATGATTTATTTTTCATTTTTTAAATATTTGAGAGGGACTGGTTAATTTGAAATTTTGATGAAGCATGGAGACATCCATAAAAAAATGTCCATGTCGAGTGAGAATTCTCTCATTCAAAAAACGTTGGCAATGAGATGGTTTTTGTCGGAAAGTTGTGGCGATGCATGCGGCCGAACTAGTTGCCGCTTTTAATGCTATCTCTCCAACATGCATATTTATGATATGATCTCTCCAGTGTCTCCACTTCCACCACATCTCAAACTAATCAACTCTACCTGCTGCAGATATATTCTTGATTGATTGAGTATTTATTATTGCATAGTTAATAAGATGGTGTGCTTCTGTTTCTTGGTGGATCAGACGAGGAAGGTGAGACAGACGAAACCGGTGGCCGGAACTTGTTCCAGGTGCTGCAGAGGAGCCAGCGTTGCAGACATGATGACATCCACCAGGTTTTGCTTCATCCCCTTCTACTGGACCTCCTGGAGAGCCATCATCTGTACTTTCTGTGGCTCCGTCTTGAAGTCTTACCGGTGATCATCTGATCCCGCCATCCATCAAAACTTACACACTTTACAACCAAACACACGTAGAATAAGCTCTTCTATTAGTACTATGATTTTTTTTGTTATGATAGCCACACATACTTGAGAGACACTTGAGATTATATACAATATGCGCACAATTTTGCTATGCTCTGGTATTATTGTACATTTTTTTACAGATGTTCCGGCGGCTTTGCCAAGATCAGCTATTATATTTCATTCATCGATCGATCACTCAGCAGTTCCGACAAACCGTTGAACAGAAACTAGTCCAGAACCTGTGATCATCAAATCGGATCGCGATCATATATGCATAATCAGTCGCATTTCTGATGAGGTGAAGGTTACAGGAACATGATTTTAAATGGGTTGAGGTAGCCGGGGGAATACACAATGTAGACGCAGCCGCGTAAACACAGATATCAGACATGCAAGGAATTCCCTTCCTTACATATGTCTGTGTGGAATATTTCTGAAAGTTGCTATGCAAACTATTAGGCTCTGTTGGGGGAGGAAGTAGAGAATGAGATGGACCGTTATAAAGAATTTAATATGATTTGGTTTAAGAGTTGAAAGACTAAGGCTGTGTTTGGTTTAGAAAAAATTTGATGAAAAATGAGTAGGAATCTTTTGTTTCGTTTAGAGAAAATTGAGGATGTAAAAATAAATGGAAAGTTAGATGGATTTTAGGAGGAATTCATTTTCCCTTATATTTTCATTTCCCTCTAACTTTCCTTAAACCAAACACAGTTTAAAGGTGTGTTTGGTTTAGGGAAACTTTGGTGGAAAGAAAATTTTGATGGAAAATTAGTAAATCTATTGTTTGATTTAGATGGGAAAAAGAAAATTAAGTGTAAAATTGGATGGAAAACATGATTTTTATCTTTAACAAATCAATCCAATCAAATTCAGTGTAGCTCAAACAAATAATCACTTTTTGACAAATTCAATGTATTTCATCAAATCCAATATAAGAAGTGATGAAAGATTGATATTTTTCCACATATTTTTCATAAAACTTTCCATGATCATGGAAAATGAAATTGATTCATAACAATTTTCTTTGATATTTTTTTTATGAAACCAAACAAGTTAAAATTAGATGGAATCCTTCAAGGATTCCATTTCCTTCCAATTTTCCTCCAATTTTTCTTGCCACCAAATTTTCCTTACACACCTAAAAATCTGTAGAAAAATATGAAAATAGGGTTTGTTCTAACACTTAATGCTATTATTATCTCCAATTTGTAAATTTGGATTTTTTTTGTTTTTGATCTCATTCGTTATCGCATGCTATTGAAAACTTGATTACATTAACAATTGTTTTAATCATTTTATCGTAATTTTCTAACCCTAAACAAATAAGAAGAAAATGAAATGAAATGAAGAAATAATTTCCTTCTTATTTGCTTTTCCTCTCCATTTTAGCTAAACAAAAGCAGAGCCTGAGTGAAACTCCCCGAGATCGTCATTTAACACAGCTAGAAACGCTTGGGTTAAAAACAATTGCCTCTGGGCGTACAAAATTCGGTCCGGACCAAAAAATGACTCGGAACCGGATCGGAATGGATCAAACCGGATCGGACCGAAAGATTCCGGTGTGATCTTCTGTCCATCAATTTTAGGAATTCTGGTTTTCGGTCCGGTCCAAATCCGGAAAAATCCGGTCCGGACCAGAATGGACCGTTTAGAATTTTTTTAATAAAAATTTTTATTTTTATTAAAATACTTATATATATCTTATTTAATATATAAATAAAATTATTTTTAATTCACATTTCTATTAAAATTTAATTAATTTTTTAAGATTTCGGTCCAAACCTGTCCGATCCGGTCCAAACCTGGAATTTTCCGGTCCGGTCCGGTCCAAACCGATTCAAATCCAGGCCGGTATTCGGTCCTTACCATTTACCGATTCTGGTTCCGGTCCAAACCGGTTCCAGTCCGGTCCGATTTTGGACCGGTGAACACCCTACCTACAAATGCCGAAGAATGTATCAAATTTAAGTCTCATGAAGTGTGTTCCAATTTCTACTTATAAATCATATGTTCAATGATCCAAAAAAATGTCCTGCAATTTCAACAAAAGAATCAGTTTGAGGTTGTTTGTGCTTAGAATCCGTGAGTTAAATGTCTTAAACTGAACTGTGAAAGTAAGAAAAAGGGGCTAATGAGTCGATGACATGAGAAGACTACTGCACAGATTCTTAAGAGAAACAGGCTATGAGAATTTGTCGGCAAAATCCATCAGCAGTCTCCTTTCTTTTTTTCTTTTTTCCACAGAGGAAGTGGATCACTGCTTTTAACCACAATCTGCAACTCTCTACAGTTCACATAGCCACCTGGTTTTAACCTTTGTAGCACCAATTCCTATGTCAAAAAATGTCCTTGAACTTCCGCCAAATTACTAGCATTACCTACAGAATGTCTGAATCAGGTCATTGATTACAGACTTCGGAGTTTAAAATGAAAAGTCATTTTTCACTGCACTCAAGGATGCCTCCTTACTGATGATGTTTCAGAATAAGAGCATTCCAAAAGCAGCTCTGGCCGCACCACCAAAGCTCACCTTAGGGTGAGAGAAACTAGCTGACCATGAGTCCTATGGATAGTAAACAATTTGTTCGAATATATCTTCAATTGTCTTATGACTAATCAGTTCATCCAATATCTTGTCTTCTGGAAGCAGTCGAAAGCGTTTCTCTGATACAGCGTTGGAGCAGAATACTAAGTTGGACACATGTTCTTTATTAGTCTGAGTGCAATACTTTACCCATCACATGCGACCAACAATGAGGTTGTATGAGTAAACAACCTTCTTCTGCACAAGTCTGAAAGCCCTGCTTATAGCTTGCCATTCAACTGAAGGGTTCCACACTATGTCAAACAAAATAACCCTGGAAGCCCCAACCAGGTTGATCCCCTCAGAGCAGGCTTTGGTTGATGCAAGAAACAATTTTGCACTGCTGTGAGAATCATTGAAGAAATTGATTATCATCTGCCTCTGCTCCTGTTCCATTTCGCCAACTAATTGAAGCACCTTGACCCCTTCATGCCACTGTAGTAATGAGCATACCTGCTCCTTTATCAAGCCCAGGGGATCTAAGTATTGGCTGAAGACAAGAACCTTTTCATTGTTCGCTTCACTAAGCCTAATCATCTCAAATGGGAATCTTGTTTTTACGCCTTCATTAGGATCAAGCCTGCATGCTTCTAACGTTGCCTTATCAGGGACTGATTCATCTTTCTCAGTTAGAAGAAGAAGGGAAGGGTGAATAGTCCCAAGAGACGATTTATGCTCACACTCAAAGTTGGTGAAGCTGTTAGCCACCAATCTTTTCCACTATTTTCTTTTGATAATGAGGTGGATTAAGGACAATGACACAGTCCTTCAGCCCTGGGAGACTTTCCTGCAGAACACTCCCTTTATGAACTCGAACAAACGAGTCTATCTTACTTCCGAGCTGAAGTAAAGCTTCACGGTCGTCATTACCCACATCTGGTTCTGACCCAGAATTTATAAAGATCTCACCAACATTCAATCCAAAATCTGGCCTTACAAAGCTCAAAATTGTGTACAGTTCAGCAAGATTATTCTGGAAAGGGGTTCCTGAAAGAAATAATTCTTTTTTTGGGTTGAATGTTGGTGAGATCTTTATAAATTCTGCTACAGGGATTTCTCTGTGTATGCCCCTCATCAAGAACCAACAAGCCAGGCTGCTCTAATATGATTTTTCCAAATTTTAGGACCTATTCATCA
Source organism: Kalanchoe fedtschenkoi (assembly GCA_002312845.1). NCBI lineage: Eukaryota > Viridiplantae > Streptophyta > Magnoliopsida > Saxifragales > Crassulaceae > Kalanchoe > Kalanchoe fedtschenkoi. Next base: position 4,768,732 of record NQLW01000039.1, on the reverse strand, counting down.
ATCATCTTCTCATTACCTGATCGGCTCTCCTTTTCACTGACAACCTTTGCCCAACGAGCTTTTTAAATAAACTGTAGCTTCACCACAGAATGCTCTTTTGTAGGGTGCTTTTGGCGAGAAACAGGCTCTGAGGAAGACTACGCCAAACTGGCACACGTGAGGGCCTTTTGCCCTCATACTGACATGACTCTTCAGCTACAAGCAAGGAAATAACTTCAGCAAGAGCACTACCATCCTTGAAGCACTCCCGCCATGCTTGTTCCATATGAGACATTTAGGTCTGGCCGGGAGATGAGTTGAACAACTGCAGAAAACAATGGGAATTTTAGGAGGTTCATTCATACATTCCATTAAAAACCGATGATATGCAGTGCAGGAATTAAATTCTTGCTTTAGATCTTTCCATTGAAGTATAGATTTAACCAGAGTGCACACAAACTAACTCTATTTTAACTGAAAGGAGATTGAGCATGTAAGTTTTGAAATACATATTAGTGGAACACAAGTTATACTACCTAAAAGACTTTCCTCTGAAAGTGGATCACCAGAAAGCAACTTTCTGGAGCCAAGCTGAGCAGCACAGTCTCAGCCTGCTTTTCATGAAATCATCATTAAATTCTCCATAACATCTTCAAGTTACGTTATGACCTGCAACAATCCAAATCTTCACATCTCTCCCTCCATTTGGATTCTGTACTTGCCTTTTCCTCAAGAACAGAATTCAAATTATAACTAGTCAATTAACCCTCCTCCCATCCTCCCATCCTCCATTGCTCCAGCTTTCACCAGCATCCATATGAGGATACAATCCTGAATCCAAGAAGCACTCTTCTTCAGGAAGTATCACGGCAAACCTAAATCTTCTCAACCTGACTAAATAAGAGAGCTCAGCGCAATTTCCTTACGTATTTTGTTATCCTCCATCTCTTTTCTTGCTAGCAAGGCTTCTGACCAGTGATCAGCTGCAGCATGCATGTTGGATAAGAGAACATAGAGTCCTGATTTGTTTATTTTCAGATCATTGGCACAGGCTAGTATCTGTTGTGCCAGATTGAAGTTATTTATTAGCTTGCAGCCTCCAAGCAGGGTTCCCCATATAGGAATATCGGGCTCCTCAGTCATACTTCTCACGATTGAAAATGCTTCCTCCACAAGCCCATTTCGACAAAGCAAATCAACAAAACACCCGTAGTGCTCTAGTTCTGGATGCATACTAAAATCTCTCTCCATACTGTAGAAGATTTTACGACCCGTGTCCACATAACCTCCATGGCTGCAGGCAAAGAGAACACTGGCAAAAGTAAAGCTGTTCGGCATTAGTCCATCATCCCGCATTGACTGGAAAAGCTCAATTGAATCCTCTACTCTGCTGTGGATGGCCAGCGACTTGATCATGATGTTCCAGCAGAAAATATCTTTATTCCCAATCTTGATAAAAATAGTGAAAGCCCGGCCGACATCCCCACACTTCCCGTACATATCCATTAAAGCAGTTCGAACTTCCACACCAAATTGGACACCATCTCCCAATAGATAGTGTATCCATTTTCCGAGCTGTAGATCTCCCAAGTGTGCACAAGCTGATAAAACAGAAACAAAAGTGAATCCATCCGGAGAAAGGCCATCTGTGATCATTTGTACAAATAATTGTAGCGCTTCTTCAAATTTTCCGCACTGGGTGTGACAAGATATTAATGAATTCCATGAAACAACGTTTCTCAAGGGCATCTGGTCAAAGTAAGCTCTGGCTGTATCTAAATCCCCCAAGCTACCGTATACCCCGATCATCGATGTCCACGACACTTCATTCTTTTCCGGCATTCTCTCAAACAAATGAGTTGCGCTCTCCACATCTTTCACTCTAGCATATGCTGAAATCATAGTATTCCAAGAAACATCATCTTTTTCAGGCATATTTTCAAACAATCTCCTTGCGCTCTCAACTTGTTCAATCTTTCCGTACCCGTCGATCAACCGATTCCACGATTCCACAGGTTTACAGCACATTTCATCAAACACCCTGCGGGCATCGAACAACCCATCCTTTGTCTTGAAATACATATCAAATAAAGAATTCGAAACTGCATAATTTGATTCGAACCCCGTCTTCACAACTCTGCAATGTACTTGCTTAGCTTCAGCACACAGCCCTAATTGAGACAGGACACTGATAACAAAGGGGTAGGTGAAATTATTGGGTTGGAGTCCTCTCTGGGTCATTTGGTCGAACAGTGAGAGGCACCTCTGAAGAGGGCCGTTGAAGGCGTACCCTCGAATCATCGCGTTCCAAATGGTTACGTCTCGATTCTCGAGGCTACCCATTTGGGCGAATATGCGAGCGGCGTAATTCATTTCTCCGTGCTCGGTGCTTCGACGAAGAAATGCGGATGAAATTGGGGAGTGCAGAATTAGCGAAGACGTAAGAATGATGGAATGAATCTGGCGTAGCTGTTCGAACGTGCATTTTGGCAGCAAGGCTAAGACTCTCCGCTCAACTGAGTAACAACTCATACGCAATTTGGGATCAAAGCGGAATGCTCAACCAACGATAACAACACACATCATGAGAATGAAACTGAAAGTAGAAATGAAAATCTTATTTTTTATTGTTATTAATCAAACTTTTTCATACATTTTTTTTTCAAAATTTTCAATCTAAATCAAAAAGATTTTTTTTAACCTTTCCATCTAATTTTTCTAAACTTTCCTCATACCAAACAAAACATAAAAGATATGGGAAAATGAGATATGAGGTGACATGACCAGATTAAATTACATAGTTTTGCTAGTTTTCTTTTTTCGATTTAGAAGTTTTAGTTCTAGCATGCTAGAATATTAGGATTATAGGATTTTAGAGTTTTAAAATTTTCAAAATTTAGGATTTTGTGGGTTTAGGGTTTTTCTAGGGGTTTCATTAAGGTCTAAAGTTTTTGGATTTTAGGGTTTATAATTTAGATTTTTTTGTTTTTTTATTTTATTGTATTTAACACTATGCTATAAACATCATAAGATCTTAAAATGAAAAAAAAAGAAGCAAAACTATGTTATTTTGTTCGATCCCTTACTTAACTTATATAAGATGTCATTTTATATCTCAAAACCGAAAAAAAAAAATTGATGTTTTTCTTACAAACTTCGCTGTGAATAGACGCCTTGAGAAGTCAGGTTTGTATAAAACAAGAAGCAAGTGACTAAGAAAATGTAAGAATGATGGCAACTGGGAGTTTGTTGCAAAGGAAACAGAGTTTGGAGGTTGGGGTCGGACTGGGTTTATTGGGTCCGGGGTTTCAGCTGCAGAGAGAAATTTTTGAGTGGACATGTGGACTGTAGACATCGTCAATAATTAAATGTTACGTGGTATTTAATCATTGGCTCATAATTATTTTTTAATTTTTTCACGTGTCATGTGACTAATTAAAGTGTCATGTGGCGACTCCCTATTCATATACGAAGAGGGAGAGGTGCCATTTCCATTTATACAGTTGAAATTTCATAAAGTGGACTTGCTGGTTCATTTTTCGTGATGAACCATTGAAAAATATTAGAAGAGACGTACGTATGATAACACGGCGTGGTTTCATGAAGTAATGCATGTTAGTTAGTGTAGGGATGCAATTTTAATTCTTATTTTATCAGTTTTGAAAATTTGTAACGCAACTTAATTGAACATATAAATAATTCAAACGGTAACTAAAAAGTGGTGCTATTTCGTTTTTTTCAATATTTTATTATAAAAAATTTGAACCCGCATAATGAGTAATGAATAAGTATTTGACAAAATATTTTACATCAATTAGAAGAGTAAAAATAAATAATTTATATTAAATTATTAAATCATAAATTACAAACCTGAATTTTAAAATTGCAATGAAAATAAAATTGAATACGAGCAAACCCTAAAATTCATTTCTTAACGAAAGTCTATACTAGAAAATACATTATTAATGAAAAATCAGGCACCACACATTCTCAATGAAAGGTTGAAAAATACAACTGTATACAGACAACCACGTACTGACGTACAACTTGTTATCTAAAGTTTCATGTCCGGATTCTCAAAGGTAGTGTCAGTCGATAGATAGAGTGAAGATGGTGATGCTGCAACTCCCACGCAATCCGCTGCTCTTCTTCCTAGCAGCCCAGCCGCCCTCCTCTTTCAAATCCGGCCACCACAATAAACCTTTCAAGCCTTTCACCGCGAGGGCCGAGTCCGACCCGGATCCGACACCGCCCGAACCATCATCCGACTCCGATTTCGAAGCCCGCCTGTCCCGCCTCCGCTACCGATCAGGCACAGGCAAGAAGGCTGAAGTCCGCAAGACTCGAAAGTCAGCAGCAAGTCCGAAAGGAGGCAGCAACTCGCAATCGGCCGTTTTTCTACCGCCGGTTCCGCTGAAGGAGCCGGTGTCGGGCGGGCTGAAGGTGGATTTCGGGTTCAGCCCGTATAGCGAGAGGCTGAACGGGCGGATCGCGTGTCTGGGGCTGGCGGCTCTGCTGCTGGTGGAGCTTGCCACGGGGCAGAGCGTCATTAAGTTTCACTCCCCTCCCATTATATTTCTGCAGGTCTATTTTGTGGCGGCGGTGACGGCGGTTTATGTTAAGTTTGAGAAGGAGAAGGTGAGTGTGTGGCCGGAGCCGACGTCCGATGAATGAAAATTATTATTATTGGGTTATTTTATTCTTTGCGTGGGATGAGATAATATTTTGATGCACGTAAAAAACTTGCTGACAATGAATTGAGGCATCCGACTGTTCTTCATCCATTCTTATCCTCTGAAAAGTAATATAACCTGGGATTAAGAATTTTTCCTTCAACTTCTGTTTTGTTACTACTTTCTTGCTAGCTTACTTCAGTCCAGTAAGGCTGTGTTTGGTATGGGGAAAATTTAGTGAAAAGAAAAGTTTAGTGGAATTCATGTATTTTTCTTTGCTTGATTAGGGGTGGAAAATTTATAGGAAAATTTAAAAAAATTTAACTAATTTTTTCTTAGATTCCTTCCCATTTTTCTCTAAATTTTCCTTTTCACCAATTTTTTTCTAAATCAAACACACCCTAACAGTTTGAGAATTTTGTTTTTGGAGTAACAAAATTACATTAATAAAATTTTTATTTGAATTGAGGGGCAAAATAAAAAATAAAATTCTTTTACCAGTAAAAATATTTTAGATGATATTAGGAGGTGACTGGTGGATCCGCCACAATTTCAGTCATTCATTGAGTAATAAACATATTTTCAATTCAATTGATTCTATTAGACTTTATATAGATTGTACAAAGCCAAGTTACGCTTGAGATACAGGAACAATGAAGCTAGTGCTTTCATAAAAATGTCCATAGGTTAGAAAAAGGTGGGTACAGTTTGGTTCGGTTCAATTATTGGTTCAAATTTAATTTACAATTAAGATTTGGGTCAATTAATTTTCTGGTTGATTAATTACACCATAAAATTGATTTTGTTTTATTTTGATTTAAGTATCCATATTTTAATTTATTGGTTCCATGGTTGAGTCAATCGTATTAAATTAAATTCAATGATTAAATTATTTAATCAAGAAAATTATTCAAGTGTTTGAATTTTTTGTAATAGGACTTTACTCTTTAAAAGGGAGTTCTTCCAGAAATTCTGGAAGGAACAGGATAAGCCAAGTGTTGAATTAATTAAGTCAAATTAATATAATAGTTAAGGGGTTCACTCAAATTAAAATAAACAAAATTGAATTAATCTAACTTTTATTGAATTGCCTATGATTTAATCTTTGGTTTGATAGGTGGATCCATAGTTAAATTATTTTTAATTATTAAAATATTTAATTGAATATGTGTTGACTGGATTAATTATTTAGTTATTGAATTATTATTTCTAATAAATTAATTTAGTTGGGTAGATCCTGATAAATTAAATAGAAATGAATTTTTGTAATAAAAAAAATTAGTAGTAAGAATCGGAACCATTCTAAGGCATTACAAAAAGTGTTCCTGTAGAGTTAGAAAAAGATGCTTACAAGTGTGAGCTATATGCTTCGCGGAGGATTCAAACCTAAGATACTTAGTTTTAAAAATCTAACACACTTTTGGCAAATAGAAATAGTTACGAATCATTTTTTTGAATTGAATATTGGGTGGCAGTGGCGGATGCATGGTTTGGTGAGTGGGGTCAGATGACCCCGCTCAAAAAAAAATTCATTATCATTATACGTTGTATTTTAGGTCATGTAGTTCAAAAAATGTTATAGTTAACCCTCTTAAAATCAAAATGACCCCTGTCAAATATAAAATATACCTTATATATACCTACATAGTATAATTAGTTGATAATTGACCCCTCTGAATATCTTTTTTGGATCCGCCCCTGTTGGGTGGGATCGTTTAACACAATTTTATGAATTTTATTATCCATACATACATTATTATAATATTTTGATATTATATGTTGAATAGTATGATCCTAGTTTACTTTTAATTGCGACCTGCATGTTGGATATATTTATATTTTTTTTAATACGATATTAATTTGTGTGTTTAAATTCTTTGTAACATTAACATAAAAGATATGATGGTTTGAAAAAGTTAAACACGGAGGTAAAGATTCAGGAGTTGCAAGGATGGTTGGTGATCCAGAAGTTGCAAGCACTACTAACGACGCTTACTTTAGACGACGCTTAGCCTATAGACAACGTTTTTAGCCAAAAAAACACCGTCTAAAGTGATAAGAAACAAGAAAACTACACCATTTTGTTATTTAACCTGTAATTTTAGGCAGTGTTTGGAGAAATTAAGTGTCGTCTTACGCATTAGAACATAGGATGACACTTTTAGGTCACAAACACCGTCTTTAATCACCACTACAAAGACATCACTTGTTATCTTGAAGCGTTTTCTAAACTGCACCACTTTAAAAGGTGCTTATAATTTATAAGTACCGTCTAAAATCATCTTAATTTTAGACGAACCTCGCATTCTAAAGTATGACAAAAGTTCTTGCCGAAAAAACAATTTTTATTTGTAGTGATCTTCTTATTAGATCTATTCATGTTAATAAATAATAACTCACTCTTTGGCTTCACCACACATCTCACACGTCGTCATCCTACACAAAGTTGGACATAGCATGAAGCGCTGGCAAAATACTGTTAGAATAACTACAAACAAAAAAATAAATTTCTTATGACAATTTTATCAAATTCATCCATCATGGGGACTGGTGAGTCGTTGATTGACATTATTGGAAGAATGAAGAATTTTTTATTAAGTGTAAAAAAAATTGTGTAGTAAAATTTGAAAAAAAGTAAAATTTAACATATTAAATATTTACATCAAAATATATTTCAACATCTCAAAATGTTTAAAAAAGGTTTAGCGGATATACCCTGTCAGAGTATATAAATATTTAAAAATGTTTAAATATTTTAATCATTTAACCAATTCGATAAACCATATTTACTATTCATTCAGTTATTAACCAATTTTTCATCTCTACCCATGGTGGGGCTCATTTGGTCCCAATCCGGCCAAAAAAAAATTAATAGTAGTAGTAATTTTTCTAAAACGGTTCATAATAGTTATCAGAACGATCGAAGTTGAATTGATCTGGGCTTTGGTTTTTGGTTTTCTGATTAAATCAGTATTTTAAATCGGTTCGATCGGCAGTCCAATTACATATAATTATTATAATAAATGAAATTTAACTGAACAATAAACAGAGTTAGAGTCTGTTGGTTAGGATATTCGCCTAAGCTGTCAAAGGCATCGATTCGACTCCCAGCTCCAACATTTTAATAAAATAAAATTTTAGTTATTAATAATATACAATAAAACTTAATTAAGCCATTAATTATAATAAACCGGACCGATCCAGTTCACCAATTTAATAATAAACCGGTTGATTTGTCCTATTTTTTCTGGTTCATAATGCAATCCGATATTAATTTAAAATCGGACCGGTATCAAGTCTGGTTACCGGTCCAACCGCTCAAACCGATCGATCCGGTCCGGTCCTGATAATTATACGGTTCATATCTTTTCTAATACTACAAAAGAATAGAGTCTGTCCATCCGTATGACGCTCCCGGGCGATTCTGTTCGGTTTAAAATCGGTCGATTCGGTTCGGTTTGAAATGTTAGTGATTGAGTTCGGTTTCAAATTTTAAAAAATCATTCGATTTTAAACGGGTCGTTTCGGTCCGGTTTGAAATGTTAGTGATTTGATTATAGTTCCATATTTTAAAAAGGGATGAATACTAATTTAATTCGATTTTTAATTTTTTTTGAACGAACCATCGGGTTGACGGATAGCTTTACTCGTAAATATATAATTTTCCATTTTTGTTAGATAGTGTGAAAGTTCTAGTATTACGAAAATAGATTTCATGCGGACCGTCGATGAGATGGAATAACATCGTAGCCGTCGAAGCTCGCACCGTTGTCATACCCCAATAAAACGGAGAGATATGAAAGTGTGTTCTTTTGTTACAGCCCACATCAAGATCCAAGCTACTGGAAGCTTGCGTTTAGGGCTTTTATCTCACCGTCGCGATTTCTTTCAGGTACTGCAGCACTCTGTATCTTTTCAATCCCTAATTTTCGATGGTATCTATGCATCCGACCTGGGATTCGACATCGTTTGTTTCGCTATTCTATCGATTTCGGCCCTACTTGAATGAATTCGATTTTTTTTTCTCGGAGCACATCCTTAGTATGACTTGCATGTAGCATGTAGGATGTCCATGGGCTATGTGCGTTTCCCTGCTTAAAAATGTGATCTTTGGATTTCTTTTTCAAACTTGATTATTGCAGCTTCAATTTGAGACATGAGTTCCTACAGTTTGAGACATTAAACAAAATGATGTGGGCATTTTGTAGAGGGTTTGGTGTTGAGTTCCAACATGATGATATAATTATAAAGCCTTGCATTTGTTTTGGGCTTTGAACCTGGATAGAGATATTATTGAAAACTTGTTAACTTGCTGTAGTTATTGAATCCTGTGATTTCTTAGATTTGTTAATTCTACGCTCTGCAGAAAGATGCCTCGCTATGATGATCGATATAGTGCTACCCGTCTCTATGTTGGACACTTGTCTTCACGGACTAGAACTCGTGATTTGGAGAGCATATTTGGGAGATATGGAAGGTATTGAAAATTTCTTTTTGACTTGTAATTGTAAAATTTTGATCAGTGCATCTGATGGTTATGGTTATGGTGTCACTGATTAATTTTCATACTTTACGTGTTCGAATGACTCACTTTCTATCATTTAAGAAACAGTATTTCATGATGGATACTGGACATGTTTGATTTATCATTTGCTGTTTGGTTTAACCTTTGAAGTGCAGTGCCCTTCATTTAAATCTTAAGTGTTGATTTATTTACCAAGTTTTAAAGTATAATGTTGTGATTTGGTGGTTAATTAATTTGCTTCGAAAGGACTCAACCTTCAACAGCTGTTGTGATAGTACAAAGTTTATTTCACTCGTTTCTCTTTGCTAGATTCTTTAGACGTAAAATGACAGTAAGTCAATTAACTACAATTATTGAAATATATGCATCTTGCTGAATATAATTAACCTGCAATAATAAGTTTGAAAGTGACAATCTATGCAGCCATGTATTAGTTTACAAATAGCCACTTGTGTAGAAACCCACAAGGATAAGCCCTATGACTGGTTCATGATGCAGTGTGTATGGCACTAATATTTCGTCTGTACGCCCTAAATACAGCATGAAGTCTTGAATCCAAGCTATTACGCTCGACAATAAGTTAAAAAGTTTTGGAGATTGTGTGCCTTCAACACATTGACTTTCATGATCTTGTTGAAAGGTTGTTTCTTTTGCCAACCCTGGAGGTCTATGGTGTGGGGGATTTCCTTGGTGGACTTGGCTGCTAATCTTTCCCAATAAATAGGAGACTGGAGATTTCTTGTTGTTATGCCTTTATTTTTATGGAATTCGCATCAGTGACGAGTGGTGTTTAGTTCATCTATGAAGGCAAAAGTACCAACTCTTTGATAGTTTTATCATGTGGCTTATTGTTGTGGAACCCATTTGCGCAGAGTACGCGACGTGGATATGAAGCGAGATTTTGCCTTTGTTGTAAGTATTAGCACCTTGACTCTATATGATGTCCATGATATATGGGTTGTTTCTTCCTAGTTCTTTGCAAAGTAGAGCGCTATCTTTTATTTTCACCTCATGGATTAACAGGACTTCAGTGATCATCGTGATGCTGATGATGCAAGATATCGTTTAGATGGCAGGGAGCTCGATGGCAGTCGTATAATTGTAGAATTTGCAAGGGGGGTGAGTCTTGATAACCTGTTTGTGATTTTTGTTTTAGTTGTGCGATCCCTTCTGTTCTTTGTATTGCAAAATCTTTTTCCTATTGTCTGATGACCATTTTCAAATGGACCATATGACCCACTATCATTTCTTGCTTTGAAGTCTCTGATATGTTGTTGCACACTGAGATGTATTTCTATTGCAGATATTGAGATATGTGGTTGTTGAAATCTTAAGATCTTTTATATCTCATTATCTTTAGATTTTGACAATTTCATACCTACATAAAATCTCTTAAAATTTCAACAGCCCTTCTTATTCTGACTTTGATTAAGTGATCACCTTAGGGTTTGCTATGTATTATTACTTTGTATGCTTCAGAACTTTTATATTATGGGATGAATAAGATATGGAAGGTTACATCATGTTCTGATGTGAATCTATATTTAAATGGAGTCTCACATTGCATTCTTCACTCCCCCAACCCAACCCCAAGGCGCCACGTGGTCCTGGTGGCTCTCGTGAATACCTTGGCAGGGGCCCTCCTCCGGGTTCAGGGCGTTGTTTCAACTGTGGGCTTGATGGTCATTGGGCCCGTGATTGCAAAGCTGGGGATTGGAAGAACAAGTGCTATCGATGTGGAGAGAGAGGGCACACTGAGAAGAATTGTAAGAATAGCCCCAAGAAACTCAGGTTGCTCCCCATGACATTTTTTTGCAGTTTACAGCTTCTCAGCATAACTTATCATGTCATTGACATAGTTGTCTGGTTGAATACGCAGACGCGATCGCAGTTATTCGCGGTCACCTTCTCCTCGCCGCGGACGAAGTCGCAGCCGTAGCTTTAGTAGAGGACGGAGCTACAGGTTTGTTTCTGTCCATTTTGAATGGAAGTAAAAAAAAAGATGTGTGAATTAGTAACATGTTCAAAAATCTAGATCTTGAATATCTTGTATACTTGCTTTTTTTTCTTTTCTTTTCAGTCGATCAAGGACCCCGCCGAAAAGAAACCGTGGCCGTGACCTTGATAGACATGTGTCAAGGAGCCCTCGCTACAGCAGGAGTCCGAAACGTGAAAGACAGTCACCATCTCCTAGAGTAAGAGACCGCAGTCAGACTCCTGATGAGAGAAGTCCAAGGTATGATCGCGAGCTGGCAAATGGGTCAGATTACAGTGGTAGCCCTAAGGCTATTAGCAAAGGCCATGGGAATGACGCCGGAGACAGGAGTGGGAGCCCTGTTGACGGGCAGGTTGACATTCCCAGCCCCGTCCAAGATGATGACAGGAGTCCCATTGACGACAACAAAGGTCACAATGGATCGCCTGTAGACAGTGACTGAACTTCAGTGCTAACTGCTTGCTAGAGATGTTGGGATGATTTTCCTTTTTGGATTTATGAACCGCGTTGAGACAATCACCCTTTAACTTGTTTAATTTGAATGTTTATCTGTCTCAGAGTACATACTGAAACAACACTTGCACCGATCTTACATGAAGAAACTAACCAGATAATCTAAGTACTAAACCATTAAATGCACATTTGGTACACCGTACAGTAGTATAAGAAGTTATTATTAATATTCGTATAAATAATATTACTATCTGTTGCGAATATTTAAGTTGTGAACAAATTGTGAACTATTCTAGATCAATAATTTTATTTCTTCTTAAGTTTATTTATTATGCTTATTAATTATCTGCGACTCACTTTAATTAATGACGCAACTTACTATATAGGGTAAAATGGATCTTTGAATTTTTATATCTTATTTTAATTTTGTATTTTCTTTTTTTATCGTTAAAAGCACAAACTTTGTTTAGATTTTAGATAAAAAAATACTAAGTTTTTATCATTGTTCAATTTTTTCATATTATATGGTGCGCATCATGTTCACTGTCAGAAACCTGCAAATAAATTTAACATATTCAATGCTAAATATATTTTTTGATTAATGTTCATTGTCAGAAAATTTACATGTTTACTATTAAAAACTGCAGATAAATGTTGATTACCAAAACTGCATACATGTTCCTTGTCAAAAAATTACAGATAAATGTTCACTGTCAAAAACTGCAAACAAATGTTTAATGCTAAAAAACTTCACAAATGTTCACTATCAAAAAACTTCACAAAAAACTATCAAAAAACTATCAGAAAAATGTTTACGGTAGAAAAATGTTCACTTCCAAGAACTGTTCTTATTCAAAAATTATTTACAACAGAAAAGTGAACATTCGCTGCAGAAAAATATTCATTACAGAAATATTCACTGTAGAAAATTGTTCACTATCAAAAATTGTTCGTTGCAGAAAAATATTCACTGCAGAAAAACATTTACTTTCAGAAATAAGATTTAGTAAAAACAGAACAATTTGAAGTATTGAAAGCAAGCACGAACGCCATATGGTTCTTTTCTTCTCTAAGCCCAACCGATCGTGTCAAGAACCTGAGACGTATCTACCACGGCCAATGCCCAGATCCATAGCCGGATCTACATCAGGATCCTGCTGTCTAGATCTGTAGCCAGAGATATATTCACCACGGCCAATGCGCAGAAAGTCATGAATAAACTACAGCGGTCTGACGCTGAGATTTGTAAGTCGAGATAGCAGCCGCCGTCTAAAAAGCAACGAATCGACTGTAACAGACACATCAAATAAAATCTCCAACTTTGAGAGTCGCCTGAATCTGTAGTACAAGACGAAGACACTACGCTAGAGCCGCCAAAATCCGTAGTCCGAGACTGATTGGCCATCCATGAAAGCGGTGCCGAAGATCTCTTCTGGTTGCCTTGCTCGTTCAGATCTGAAACGTGTGTGAAGATCGGTGAGACGTGATATAGATGAGTTAAATAAGGAAATTGAACGTAGAAAGAAAGAATAAAAGATATGGAGGGATTTTTTATTTAATTAGGCAGAGAATTTTGCGGGAGGATATATGTTATCAACTAAATATAATTAAAATAAAATAATAATATTTAAAGTCAAAACACGGTCGTTTTATGTTCTAATGAATTGATCCAGATTTATCCACAACTTAAATATTCACAACTCATTTATACTCTATTGAGAAAGTATTATTAATACATAATCTTATTTTAAACCAAACACATCAATATGGTAATACTATTCCATTTATAATACATGTTATCAAACATGGACGACTATATGTACAATAACTAGCTATGTGGTTTGAATTCAGTTCAGCATCTGTACTCCTTTTTGGGACAAGAGACCAACAAATTGTACTCGAATTCATATAATCAGCAAATTGGAGTTTCACCATCTCAATAATCCCCATCCTAGTAAAGTAAGCCTAAATCAAAGAGCATATAGAAATATTGTAAGGCGTAAAAGAGGAAGACGGAAATGTAATTACAGGAACTTGAAGCCCAAACTCAGCTATGCTGTCCATCAACTCCTTCACCTTCTGCTGATCATTAGCCCTAGTCCGCATCAACGGTCGCCGTATCTTATCCAGCGGAATCTCGACCACCATCCTCCCCATTGCAGTCGACGGCGTAGCACCTGCCCATATTCACAACTAAATCGTCACAAAATCAGTCAGGACAAAAAAAAAACTAAAAAATTCGAATCTGAGGCGGAATAATAAATCAAAGGTACCATTGGAATTGGCCGACAGACGCTATCCGCTGCAGGAGAATAAAACTCGTCATTTGTGTTGCAGAGAGTCATCAAGTCGAAAATGAAGGGACGACAAAGAACTCTTTATAGTTTTAGAAAAGAGATTATCCATCTCAAATCATAGTTATTAAAATCGGATTGAATAGACTGATCAGAAATCGAACTAGGGTTCGGTTCGAATCACATATTCATACTGAGTTACATGGAAAAACAGAAATAATCGGAAATTAATTTATTAAATTATTATTAATATTTTTTTAAACAAACTAATTTTATTAAGAGGTTCGAACTCGGACCTAATGAGTTCAAAGGTAACATATTTTTCAAATGCGCTATCAAATTTTATGTTTTAATAGTGTATTAATTATATATAATTTATTTCGATATTTTTTTTTTCTAATTCAGCCAAAAATTCAAACGATCAATTTGAGTAGTTCAACCGGTGAACCGTGAACCCTTGACGAGTTACATCACCGGTCCGGTTTGTATAAAGCTTTCAAAATATCGCCAGGCAACCCCTAATAAATTCAGCTTTATTTGATTATTCATCCATCTGTTCCTTTTGGTGAAACCCTAACCGAAACCCGACTAACAAATCGGTGCTCGGTTGAGCTGAAAATTCAGCCATGGATAATGCCGCTTATAAGCCGGCGAACTCATCGTCTCACTTTGTCAAAACAGTAAGATGATTTCCCAGTTTTTTTTTCCTTGTATTTTGTTGTATTTTTCGTTTTGGACTCGATTGGGTTGGATATGTAGGTTGTGTTGCGGGAATGGTGGCTGGTTCGATCTCGGGAGGAGTACGAAGGGCGGACTCTAGCAATTTCTGGGTTGCCAGTTAATGAGTGAGTTTAGTTTTGCTGACCTAGATGACAAGATTTCACTTTTTGACAAAAGCTATGAGATTTTTACTATCTCAATAGGTATGAATTTGAATGTGGATGATGCTTGCTGGTTTGACTTTGCTTTGATGAATTAGGCGCGCTGTGAGAGTGTTCACTTCTGCTCCTGTTGTTAAGAGATACAGCGTCTTCACAGTTGAGACAGCCGACGGTGTGTATGTTTTTCTCAACGGCTTTATAAACAGGCTGCGCACCACAGAAGGTGGATTTTCATCTGAAGTATGTTTAATGCTCTAGCTGGACTTGGTTTCATGATCACTTGTTTTATGTGATTTTCCGAAACTGAATAGAAACCTATTATTTTTGGATAGGATTTCAAAGATTTTTTGTTTGGTTTTCCGCATAACTGGGAACTATATGCCCGAAAGAAATTGGTCGACAATGAATGCCTGCGTCCAAACATTGTGGTGAATGTTCATGGTACCACAGTAATTCAATCGAAGAGGACTGAAAATGTTTCTATTCCTGCCGAGGTGGATATTGAAGCAGTTAAAGCTACTTCTCGTACCCCTAAAAATAGTGATGCAGATGAAATGCAAAGGACTCCAAGGGAGATAGGCTGTGAGACAGAGATTCTTCCTCCCACCGGAGAGGGTGAAGAAATCCCTGAACAATCGCGAAGCCGGAAACACAGAAGGAGTGAGACAGAGGTTCCTCGTTCTCCTGCTGATATTCGCAAAGGCACTCCCTTGAAGCTGAAGACCAGCCAAGTTGAAAGCGAGAAACATTCTAAGAATAGTGATTCCAAAGAAATCAGTGTGAATGGCCTGAGCTTGAGAGGCAGAAAAATAGCGGCTATATATTCTAGTGTAGATATCAGCGATGACATTCCTTTGAAGTCTGAGAGCAAAAAAGCGATGAGCAGGAAACATCTGGATGAAAAAGGAGGCTTAGTTGATGAAACTTCAAATGCATCCCAAAATTTTGGTGCTTCTGTTGTCGAGGATATTAGTTCAGTCAAAGCCACTCCTGCTGCGAACAATTCTAAAAATATCGGTAATTCTACAAAATGTGAGATGGGTGCTATCTCAGGAGTAAAAGATGTGAAAACAAAATTGAGCTTTGATTGTGAAGTAAGTTTTTTTTTTTCAATTGCTCGCAAATATGAATTTCTTACTTTTGAAAAATCTGTTCATGTGAATACTTGGCTTTATTTGGAATTTCCTACCAACAAGTTACTTATTGAAGTCGTTTCCTCACATTCAAATGAGATACATAGTTAATAAGAGACATATCGCATACCCATCTTTTGTCTCATTGGTTAGGAGAGCGCATCTATACAAGGAGGCTTGGATAGTCCATATTTACTCACGGATATTTCTAGTATGAAAAAGTCAAGATCAGGTGATTTGTTCGCTAATTTGTCTCAGATTTTGTTTTCTGCAGAGTAGGTCTTACTCATAACAGCAGTGTTGTGCTTCAAATAGTTATCCTATTTGGCTATGTTTTATGCATTTGCGCATATTGTGTGATAATTGGCCATTATTTTGTATCATTTCTCTATATTCTATTACTGCCTGCAAAGTGTATCCTTGTTATGCTAGCTATGTAGTTTATTCTTTGTTGCCTGATATTTGCAGGGAGGTTATTGTTACGTCCTTTGGAGTTTTGGCGCAACCAGAAGGCAATTTATGATGGTGTAAGTAATTTCCTAATTTTCAAGTACGCTTGGCATGCATCAATACGGAAGTGTTTTCATTCGTTTCTTTAAGTATCTTGGAGCGTCAACTGTCATCAAGGACAGTCACAGAATATGTGCTCTACTGTTTTTTGCTATAAGTAGTACGCAGATAGCTTAATTTGACGTTTATACATCCATATCCTTAAGTTAAAATCTCTGTTTACATAGCCAAAAAATAATGGGAAATTCCTATTGCAGAGCCGTCAAATTACTGGAATTGTGAGTGGCACACTGGATTCTGATAAAGGTTTGTATATTGTTTATTTGATTTTTCTTTCTTAGTCATACAAATACTATAAATGAGATGGGAAAAAATAAAACCATTCTGCTAGATAATTGGTTTATTCAATTATTTTAATTTTTATTTCGTAGAAGTAAAGAAATGAGAAACAAAAATGTAGCTATGCAGTTAATATTCCTACTCAAGGACATTATAGCATCTATCATGTGCGATGACTGTGTTTCCTCATGTATTATGGCACCATAATCGGCATGTTTTTTGAATTTTCTTAATCAGTTAATATGATGTATTTTAATGGTCTTAGTGAGCAGTCCTGGAAGGAACAGAAAGAGGAAATGTTGAGGTGGTCGAGTTAATGGTGCTGCTATTTTCTTGGTAAGCAAACATCCATTTCTAATTCTCTTCGTGTATTCTGTCTTATGAATATATGACACATGAAGGCCACAACTTATAATTGCAAATTTATTCATATTTTAGATTTTTCAATGAGCCATTGTCCCCCCATTTCATTCATTCATTCCACCTTACTTTTTGGAAACCGTATTTCACAATTAAGTTTTTCTTAGGCAAAATTGCAGTTGCGCGAGCTGCAATATTTCTCGCGCTTGTACTTGCCGAGTATGTCCATTGTGTCTGCCACAAAGGCAAACGACATCTAACAGCAACGGTTTTGGATATCATAACCGTTATTTGAAACTATAGTTTTAGCTTAGAATAGGAATGCTTTTAAATTTCTGCACTAACCACTATTTCAAATAACAGTTATGATATCCAAAATCGCAGTTTGAAACTGCGATTTGAACTTCCCGCGTAAATCTTTCACCTCAACAAGTATACACGTTGAAAACCACATTCATGGCTGCAGTTTTTGTGAGCAAAACCGCAGTCCTGAACTATTTATTTATTAGGATTGAAATAAAACCAAGAAGTACTATAGAATCAAAATGAAATGAGGAAAAAGGAGCAGTTTTGATAAAAAAATCCAAATTTATGGTGATGGTTCAGTTGAATTTTCATTCTTCAACTTTAAACGTATTTATTTGTGGAGCATAATATTTAACTTTAGTAGCATGTCTATGCTTCATCTGTTATTGTACAGACGTCTATGTTCTGTATGTGTCTATGTTCAAATCTGACTTATTGTTCCGAAAGCAGGTGGCTGAGTAGTTGAGCTCTATCTTCATGATGAACGTCCTGCATTTTGGAGGTGCATCACACTTTAGATTCTCAGTTTTAGTGTCGTGTAAATACGAGAAGGCAAGGGACTGATGGTGGGCATGTTAGTAACATTAGGGGAAAATAGATAATGATGTGCTGAGACTGAAGCGCTTTTGTGAATTTGTAATTTGTAATTGTAGTTTGACAGGTCAACAAGCTACCATGGGAAATTTGCGAGAAATCATTTGATTTCATTTTGAGGAGAGATGGATATCTTTGGATCCTTTAGTTTACTCTCATTTCAACTTTCCAGATTGACACAAGTTTAAATTAGTTGGTGCTCCCAAATGAGTCTTCAACCAAAAAGACTAACAACACATTATAGCATTGTTTCCCCACTCAAAAAGTTTCCGCTTTAAATTCTTTGCCAGGGATTGAGCATGTCGATTGGGATGGCAATGGATTGCCTTGAACGTATGAATAAGGTACCCAGTGATAGAGTGAAATAACAGTGTTCTAAAAGAGACTAAATTAAAAGCCACACCTTGTCCTATTGATATTTTGAAGCTCAGTTCTTAAAAATATTTGCGAGTTTGATTGCATATTTTTTATAATTAATTACTAAAAATATATTTAATTTATAAAATTTTGAATAACATTAATCATTCTGCGCTTATAATCACTTGAAGTTTCGTTCAACGCCTAGTGCTTATCAGAATAATGTTTCTACATGTGATGCTCAAGAAAACCCAAAGTTGAGGTTTAATAGGAGAATATAGCCAACATGAAATCTCAATTATGAATAGAACGAATGACACTCTCCATTACTAGTCACCAGATCTTCCATTATCAGTCACCAGATCTTTACAAATTTGCCCCAATTGAAAATAACTTTACAGAGTTCTGGCTACTCTCAGTTACCAGTACGCAGATCTTTATATATTCGCACAAAATAAAAAATATGTTACTGACTTTGCCAAAATAAAAAACATGTTACTAAATTCGCCCAAACTACATGAGTGGTGTTCGAGGAAACCCAAAATCGATCATCATCAAGCTATGCCCTCCCTAGAATTACGTACACAAACATATATTATGAGGTTGGAGTGGAGCACAAAGGACACAACCTGGTTTTGTAGGACATCACTCTTTGGAATCAAGATGGCTCATGTTTAGGGATGCAAAGAACTCCAATACATGCGAACAAAAGATTTGCTGCTGCTGCTTGGAACCTCTTTTGCACGATCAATTGCAGCTCATTTGGAAGTCCAGACACGTCAACTTGACGCATGCCTTCCAAGCCTGGCAAGTTTGTCAAATGCAACTAAATTTTTTGATGACTAGAGAGAGCACTAGTCAAAAATAATTCTAAATTATCATGCAAAAAAGGAGAATCACAAAAGAATTAACTATTATGGCTAGCTATGTTTCAGCATAATTTCATAGCTCCGAGTACCCCATGTTCTACTTTAATTAGTTGCCGATTTGGGCTCACAAAGTTAGAGCATCTAAACAAATGAAAAATTCCCTTTTGAAAGATCTCGTGTTTAGACTTCAGATGCAAAGATTGGATGTCCATGCGAGAATCTGGTCCACGCACATCAACATTCTAAGTCAACATATTTACTTCTATTTATAACTTTTAGCTACCGACAACCAAACAATAAATGGACGAACTTACCTCCTTCAGTATGGAAGTGAACAAATCTTCTATGTTGAAATTGGTTGTGATTCAACTACTATAAATCCAACTGATATCTCTATAGTTCTGTGAGTCCCATATAATGCTAGTCATTATATGGCTGACATGAAGAAAGAAAACAAGGGGGACTGGACCTCCATGGAATAGATGAATATCCATCAACAACCTTGACAATGTTTAAACTTCTGGGGCTCCGATATATTAATATCCTACCTACATGATGATAAATAAAATTATCCATGAAAATCCATACATGAGGCAAAATAAATCTTCATACCTTATCTTCCTTCTCAGCATTTAAACTTATTCTCATTCAAAATACAACAATCAAGCCTACGTAGTTTTATTAAGTTTTTTTTTACCCCTTGCTACTTGGCATTATTTTTATCCCCCTAACATTCCAAAAAATCAATATTCATTGAGAATTGTTTATGTTAGGGGTATCTTTCTGATAGTAGACATGATTTAAACATTCAAATCCTCGAGAACTTTGCTACCACTGCCCTCTGCTTGGCTATCTCTACTTTGGGCATCTCTAATGACCACTTCAAATGTTAACTTATCAGGTTGCTTTTATAAAGTCTTGTTGATATTTTGTCTGGATCGGTTATTGGCATTACCAGCCAGGCTTGTTCTATGGGTGCATGAGATATGCTGACATTTGGTGTGAGTGAAGAACTATAACTTTTATTTTTTTTGATCATCTGACTTCATCTGATTGTCATAAAGAATTTAGGGACACCCCAACATCATGTTTCTCTTGAGGTTTGACATCCAGCACCTCAAATTGATAGTTTGTATGGATAAGGATAGCATTTGGTTGCCAAACTTGCTTAATAGGAGGCTGCCTCTTCTCATTCTGAGGCTTGTTTGGATAGTAGGTCTCTTGACGATTAAAGGTTTGACACTCTCCACACCTTTGCGGATATCATTCACATACCATTTCTTGACTGAAAATCTATCCTTCTGAACCAATAATCTCCACATGGATAATCCGGATTATTTTGCGAGACACCTCAGACAAATATGGGTGCAAAATCCACCCTATATCTCTAAGCCATAACAGCGTCTGAGCAAATTGGCCTCCAAAAAGAACTTTCTATGTAGCTAAGAGTCTTTGCATCCCAAAACATGGGATCCAATCCTTGTGATTTCCTTCAGACAGTAATGTCAGTAATTATCAAATGTAGAGGCTGTCTCTGAGAACATAATTCATTCTTTCAACATCAGTTAGCGGTTATCGAAAAATTATGGTCCCCCATCTAAACCTGTAGCATACCCACTTGGGAATTGAAATTGAACAGAAATATGCCATTTGGAAGTTTTCTCATTCTTCCAACTACAATAGTAGTCGTTGAAATATAATTCAATATTGTGCTTTCAGCTAATTATCTGCCATGAATCAGTATACACATACATGATCCCATCTTACTGTTTGGTAAACAAGCAAAGGTTTCTCATTGTTATTTTTTTTATTTTTTTAAAGAGGTTCAATAGTGGTTCCCCAGGACTTGAACTCAGTATTTTAGGATTATTAGACAACATCTAATACCACTAGACCAACACTTTGTTGGTGGTTTCTCATTGTTATACTGTCACTCGGGCAGATGCGATGCTTTTCTTATTATATCTGTTAAAGCTGGTCAAATGTACACATTGAAAACTAGCTCTATCCGAGGACCCAAAAAGATCCGAAGACATTTCCCAATCAGCACCAGTTTTTTTATAGGATTGGGGAGGGAGTATTAAAAACAGGATAGCATATACAACAGATGAGGCTGGTCTCTCCAAAATCGGGTTGTACACTTTTAGCATAAGGTACTTCGAGTTGAGAGTCAGTCGGCCCATCATCGAGGAACTTCCAGACTGCCAACAGCAGTTAATAGGCAATGGAATGTTTAGAATAGGGAACGGGAACCATAGAACCTTGTAGCCACCCACAAGAGTGCTTCAGTTTTGCAAAACTCTCCATATCTTCCCCATGTAAACAATTAATGACCAGACAGCTAGCCATGCTGATATATAAAGCAAGAATACACCGAATGCTATAAAGATCCCTGATCCTGTTAAACTGCATCACATAATAAATAGCCAGATTATGATATATTGAGTAAATAGTAAACCCTCCGGTCACTCTTTCTCCAAAAAGCATTCAGCTTGGCACATGAAAGAAACATTAGAAGCTTAAAAAGTCAGACAGGAAGTACCTGCTGTCTCTTGCAATTAGGAGGATTGTTAGTGCTGTCATCTGCGTGGCCGTCTTCCACTTACCCAAACTGTTTACAGCCACTGCCTAAACATGCACAAGCAACATTGTTTCAAAAGAAAACAAACATAATATATGAAAGGAAAATATATCAAATTAACAAACCTCAGAAAATCTACTGCCCTGGGAAGCAGCCCATTCCCTAACAGCCGACATTGTTATCTAACACATTTGAGCATATATTGTGAGTCATACCAAACCAAGTTTATTGATCATGACAAAAAAAAAAAATCCACAAATATGTCAAGCGAGAAAAGGCTTAAATCCTGCAAAACACCCACCTCCCGTCCAATTATGGCAATCGCAGGCACAGGCAGTAGCCATGGCACTTTTTTGAACATGCCAAGATCCAATGGTCTGGTACACAACAAGACCAAGGTAGCAGCAACCATTAACTGCATTCATTAAACCCGCACAAGGGTTGAAGTGACAGATTTACATGCAGGAAGCACATGAATTCATATCAACAAAAAAAAAATAATGGTGCTCACCTTATCGGCAACTGGATCCAAAAAAGCACCAAATGCCGAACCCAGATTCATCTGATTAGTTGATTTATAGCGAGTTAGACAACAAAAAAAGGAGGAGAAATATTTGACACTTTGCATTAGTGTTTTCCGCACCTTTCTAGCAAGGTACCCATCAAGCCAATCAGTAACTGCGGCAAGGAGGAAAATAGAACTTGTGGCTGTTGTCCCAGACCAATTATCAATATAAAAAGCTTGCAAGAAGAGTAATCATTTTAGAGAAACAGAACAACAAAAATGCAAGTTCCACAGAGAAGGTTAGCATAGTAATGAATGAATATCAAATTCACAGGGACTACTACTCCGAGACAGGTACTAGAGAAACTGAACATAGTGGGACAATCAATGGACACAAACCGAAGGAAAGTGATTTAACCCTAAGAAAATAAATTATATGCATATATACTTCATTAAGAAGAGTTGAATACTGGCTAGTAGTATTGTTGTTTGCATATATGACCAACCGGACGAATAAAAGCTGGATCAAAGATCACGACGGAGCCTACAAAAAATGAAAAATAATAACAATGATTTGGATAAGAAGGGCGAAATATGGAGAGCGTACTGCAGACGAGAAGAGGAACGGCGGCAACGCGTCCGAGCGTCAATATGGTAGGCAACGTCAAGAGCTGGCCGGAGTGGCGGTGACACGGCGACAGCCTGTGGCCATTGCGTAGGGTCCAGTCTGCGTCCCTGCGATCTGGAACCATGTCGGAAGGCGATCGCGTCTCGTCTGGTCCGGGGAAATCGGAGGAAGGCGGGGAGGAGGAGGATGATTTGCGATGATGACTGCGAATGCCAAGCGCGTGCGCTGAGGATGCGCACGCGGTCATGTCTCCACGCGGCGGCCGGGTAGGTCTGATGTGGTAGGATTTGATGTTGAGATTGTTGCGCAGAGTGTGCGTATTGTTTTTTTTTAGGTTTTTTTTTATGATGAGAATGATTGCAGGGGAGGTGGAAGATGGAGGGAGCTGTTTACATTCTCCCACTATCAATTCATTATTTTTCATTATGGGAATTATTTATTCTATTAGGCAACCAAAACATATGGACAAAATTTGATCTATTTGTAAAATAAAATTTATAATTAGATTTTTAAATTATTATTGTTAACAAAACTAAAACAACGTTATCAAAATCAATATCATTGTTTACATAAATAAAATGATATTACTATACTCAATCAATTATGATTCTCAATAAATTTAATAAAATTAATTATAATTAATGAATTAAATTCAATTAATCTTAAATTATATACTAAACTAGTCGTAATTTTTTCCCATATTTTTAATAATTTTTCTAATTCGAACTGCAACTAGAAAGCGGTCATAGTTCAAAACAGTTTTAATTTTTTTATTATAATTATTATTATTTTCATTATTATTATTATTCTTTAATTTCATTATTTTCTATTTACAATTGCTAGGTTTGGATTTTTTTTCATCTTTACCTCCTTTTGATAGTTTTCTATCAAAAGTATCTTACTTCTTTGTTTGTGTTCATCAATATTCTATTTTTTTTATTTTCGCTGGGATACCAGCCGATTGAGATAGGAAATCTGCTGGTACGAACATCTTTGTACATGTCATGTTAATTGGGCATGTTATCACACACATGTTAATCCACATAAGATGACAATCTACTAATACTAAGCACGAATTTATCTTTTAAAGAATATGCTGGTACTACCAGCCGATTTTGTAGATCTAAAATCGAACAACGACTCTTCTTCCTCATTTGTATCGATACTAAGTGAAAAAGTCAACCACTATGAAATCGAAAATCAATCAAAATTAGTAAACTAATATTCATATTCAATGTTCGCGGGTATTGATTTCGTGATTATTGATTAATTGGATAACAAATAAGACCGATTAATTGCAAACAACCGCTTTAATTAGGGACCAAAATAGGAAACAAAATAAAAAATTGGGTATCAATTGATTTTTTTTAATTAATTACTGATTGATTTTTGTATTACGATTATTACAGTGTTTATGTCTGCTCATATACACGAGCTTATTCTTGTATGAATTCGAATAGTAAGTTATTATATAATGTGATGGACATTGTAAAAATAAAAAATAAACTAAATGTTTTTCATCATCGTACTTTTTTTACTATTTCACATTTGTAAAGATTTACTTGTGTAGTATATTGTTTAATTATTTGATAATTTGCTCACAATCACATAATATCATTTTCAATATCACTCTACTTCTAACTCTAAATATTACATCATATTGTTGGTCATGGATGAAAAATCATTTCATTAAATATAACTTACAATAGAAAGAGGTTAACCTATTATAATCAGAAAAGAGAGGATTATATGAAGTTGTCATCTTTGGAACTTGATTAGAGGTTTGAAATCGGATGGTGTCAGAACCATGCACGGGATAAATACTTTTTGTCTAATTTTACTTTCAAAGGATTTCATTACATGTATAAATGACTAATCAATCTTTTAAGCTTCATAATTGATACAATGATTTTCAAAACTAACATATGATTAGGTAAACCACAACTTTTGTTGTTATTGATGGAATTATAAGAATGAAGATCAATGAAGATAGTGTGTACTTGGCATATTTAGCATATACCTTACAAATTCATGTACATTTATTTTACCAAAATCCAACAAAAATATGTATTCATTAATTTTATCTAAGTAGTCAACAGTAGGAGCAATTATGGCTTTGTATTAAAAAATTTGTATGGTTCACATTATATAATAGTGTAAGATATGTACTTCAACTACTGAGATTGGATAGGAAAATCATGTGAAATCTCAACATTAGCTTCATCATCATTTGATTCTCCCATTTTAATATCTCATATTTTTCCTATTTTCAATAGCAATATTTCTTAAAGTAGAAGAATACAATGTAAAAAGACCCGTTTGAGGTCTCATACTTTTCAATAATATAATTAACTTACATGAATCTATAAATAGTAGGAGGTAATGTATGCGGACAAGTTGTCTTGCGTGGTTTTTTTGGATTTACCAGTAAAATCTACCTAAAGCCACTTACAGTATGAGGATATCTCTCAACTTCTTGTCCAATAATCAAAAGTGAAACTTATGCAGCATAGGAGCTTCATCCGAAGTTATAAGTGGTGTCTTTACTATTAACTCTCTCAAATTGGTCTCTTATTTATGGTTGCAAGTAGGGGTGTAACGATTCGGTTTGGTTCGATTTTTAATAAAAAATCAAACCAAACCGTTGGTAATCATTTTGAAAATTTTGAAACAGAACCGAGCCGCTAGTTTTAAAAAACCAAATCGAATCAAATCACATGGTTCGATTCAGTTTGGTTAAATTTTTTAATGAACTTTATTAACTAATGTAACTATAGAAGAACTTTCATATAAAATATTAATTTTGTTCGATTTGGATTGATTCGGTTTTAAAAATTGTAAACCAAACCAAACTATTAGTCATCGGTTTGTCAAAATCTGAAACTGTAACCGAACCACTAACACTCCTAACCAAACCGAACCTATCAATTCGGTTTGGTTTGATTCGATTTATCGGTTTATCAATTTTTATTTACACTCCTAGTCGCAAATGATATCCTCATTTGGATTATTGATGTTGTAAATCTCGAATGGGCTGATCTTTCTTCACAAAATTCTTTTAAGATAAATAATTGATTCATAGAGTTGATGTTGAGAGTGGGGTAGATCCCTTTACCTAAGTTTTATAAGACTCGATTTCAAATTATGATACATAATCAGAGTAAACAATTGACATGTGGACTTGAGTATTTTGAGCTAAATTCTGGTAGTTGAGCGAACAGTTGTGGTGGCTCGCTTAGGGAATGACTTGTATGTAACCCGTTAAATGATATGCACATTTCAGTTGTCCAAAACTCATTGGACAAGAAATGATTCTCTTTATATATAGATGTATGAAAGTATGTGTTTCATGTTATTTAGAGTGGAAGCCAGCGAGGTGGAGTACTCAATGACTACCAAAGATTAAATTTCATGAATTTTTCAACTCAGGTTAAAGGCCAGAAGGCCGAGATACTGTTCAAAGTCACATGCTTATTCTTTGAGTTAGGTCTTCCATGCACTTTATCCATTATAGTTGGACCTCTGGTATTCCTTTCAGCAAAAACTTCAACAGCTTCTACATTATATGCATAAGCAAAAAAAACTAGCAAATACAAACAAACATTTATGTAAAATACACACACCATTGTTAACAGATGCTTTATGATCATGCACATGATCAGGGTTATCACCAAAATCTTGGGCATTCTCCTCCTCTACCTGTGTCTTTGCAACCGGTTCGGCTTGGCTAGATTGGTCAATTGGCATGATACGCAGCCACATCTTATGTGAGCTTCCCAATATAATTGCTTTTCTTTATTCTTGACCTGTCCTGGACTCTAAAAAAATAAATAAACAAGCAATTAACATTACAAGTATATAGAGCATTACATTAAGCAAGCAGAACAAAAAATACTAAAAAAGAATTACATGAAGCAAGGTACAAAAAATACTTAAAAGAATTACAAGAAGTAAGTTGTACGGTTACCAAACTATTAACGTACCTCACTTCCTGGCAACAACATCAATTTGATAGGACCTTCGTTGAGCTATATCATATGCAAATATATATATATAAATCTATGCTTACCAATTAGCGATAAGTACATGATAGATCCACAGAGACTGGGTTATGACGATGACAATTATATAAATAAAAAATAACAATATTGGTGGGTAGGGGGGGTTTATAGATAAAAGGTAACGGTTAATTAGGAAATCTGATAGATAGATAGATAGATATGTAGTTCAGGTAACTTTTACTTGTAAGATTATTGATACAAAAAATTAAATTTTATCCATACACTGAATTAAGCAAAATATACATCTCATATTCTAGAGTGTAAACAATTGTTCTTATTCTACATTCATCATACTCTTAAGCCAATTGTATGCATTCTATATGTCTAACATGTTATACGAGGTTGTCAGCCTAGCAATAAAACGTACACAGTTTTGCTACTGTGATAAAGAATGCAGAGAAAGCTATGTTACTTCCGTAGAACATAGGATATGTTACTATATATGTTATATCTAATTAGTATTGGATTTTTCCCTCACAATCGGATCCAAAGCGCCTATACTTAATGGAATGAGGCATTACACACATTCGGTTTTGTCATGCAATTAAATGTAATCATTCAGGTTCTGTTCAGTTCAGTAATAATATCAATATAAAAAGAATCTATAAACACAAATTATCACACAATAATCATCACAAGTGTACAACAACTACATAAGAGAATTAGCCACTAAGGGCCATAGACATAGATACAAGTAAAATAGTTGAAACTACAATCTTACTCAAATCTATGTTAGGTTGAGCACTCTTGCTGCTCTTTGCTTGCTTTCACGCTCGTTACTTTTCACTGTTGTTCACACTACACGTCACACCTTTCTCTTTTGTTAAGCTCTTTATATATAGGTGTGAGGTAGCTTAGATTTTAAGCTACAAATCTAGACTCTTTCTTAATATAAATCATAAGGAGATATTGACGGGCTTCGACTTCTTCAACTTATAGAAATCAGAATCGAGATAAGAGGTAGTTTATGAAGATTATTTTCCAGAGACTTTGTCAATGATTCTGGCATATATACATCGAGATTTAGGCTCTGAATCATATAGAAACTTGTAGATAACTGTCTGATCTTTTTATAGCCTTTTGAATCATGTGAATCAAACATCTAAGCTGAAAGATATGCTTCTCGACAGTTGGAAATATTATGTAGAATGCACGCATGACCAGTGTCACCTCATTTTTTTCTTTCTTTTCTTGTGCGACACGTGTCAGTGTTCTTTCCAGTGCGTGGCTCTTGCGCTCGGCTGATCACTGTCTTATATCCGATTTTCTCTCCTTGTCCGAATTATGCTCCAAAACTGTCCTTTTTAGCATGTTTTCGCATCTAAACCTAAAATAAGCCTGAAATACAAAAACTAGATAAAACATTTAAATAAAACTCAAAAACTATCTAGAATTAGGTGAGTTAAGTATGAATGAGCAACCAAACTTGGTCTAATCAATTATGTAGCCTCTGCAATGTAGTGCTCTCATGTCTATGCCATTAGCTAGTGCTCTAAGCTCCGTTGAATCATTTACTTCATTGTGTATGCGCTCTCATGACGGGAGGCGTCTATCCAAGCTTTATTCAGTTATTCCATAATTCAGCCAATTGAAAATCATAGGCCAAAAATACTTTTTATGGCATTAAAGTTTATTTGTATACATATACATACATGCATTAAAATACAAATATATACATATGGATATGACAACTGAGAAACATAGGTATACATACTGTGTTCGTGTGCATATATTTTCTGCCAAATTCATGTTCCATAACACATACAAACATATAACCAGCACACATAAAAGTGCCTCATGACAGAGAGGAATCATAAAATCACCTAACAATATCAAATATGTCTAACCAAATGCACACATAAAATATTTTGAAAGATTAATCATCCAGCAAAGCATGTTAAATAAAAAAATAATTTATTGAAAAAACTAACCTTCCTAGCTGGAGCTAT
>NQLW01000039.1:4712732-4739412 GCA_002312845.1 Kalanchoe fedtschenkoi | reverse complement strand
GGTTCAAATAAGTGATTGAGTGACTTGGATGAGTGTGTTTGATTGGGGATGGGTGGTGGGAGGGGTATTTGTGGGGCAGTTGATTGGTGGTGGAGAGTAAGTGGAGGGGTTGATTGGGGGTGGGAGTGTCGATGGGCGCGGCGGAATTCCCCCAAATGATCTTGGCTAAGTGTTTAACAGGGTAGCTGAATTTTGGTTAAATATTTAGAGTTTAGGGAAAATTGGCTAAGTGTCATATGGATGTGCCTTGGTGCCCGCGTGTTGCCCATGTCATGCCCTTCCTTGTCTTCATTTTAGGCTCCCACAAAATGCCCCCAAAACCTAATGCGAGATATGTGAAACTTCTGGAGGCAAAAATGACAATTTCTGCTTTTTTATTTCAAAAAGTCAAGTGATAGATAAAATTTCATCATGTTAGGGGTCTAATACTACAATTTAGGGGAGAGCATCGGTCGGTTAACCGAACCGAATTGTTGTTCGGTTAACCGAACCGAATTAACTGAATTTTAAAAGTGCTTTTTATCGGACTGTCACAATTTTTTTATCACAATTGGCCATATTTCCCATGGTGATTATGACCATAAAAGCATACTTTCTTGTTTGTGTCAAATGTAAGGGGAGAAGCAATTTGGCTTACGGGTTGAAAGTTTGTGCGGATCCGAGAAGGACTTCACCTGAGAAACATAAAGTCTGTTGTTTGGGTAAATAAAACATAATTGTCCTTTGTTTTTCTAAATAGAAATACTTATCTGTTGCATGTGTCAACAATGTGTTATTTGATATTTGCGAGAGTATTAACAACAAAGTCGTTTTGAAGTGAAAAGCTAATCTTTTTATGTGTGTGAATATAGATAGTAAAAGTTATATATATCAACATTAAAGTTGTTAATCACAACAGTTTGTTGTCCATATGAGGATCATGAAATTGTTTTGAGCAATGTTCAAGTTATTGGCGACATGAGAACTACATAATGATTTCTAACAACATCAAGACTATTAGCCACAAGGAAAATCCAGAGATAAAATTATTAGACTTATGTTGTTCTTGTTCTGATATATAATTTCGCGTGATAACTTAGAGTATTACTCTAAAAATATTTTGATTACCTTATGTACGGAATGCGATTAATTGGTGATGCTATTGGTTGAAAGAATTGTGAATTACGGGCACCCTAATGCTACTTTGTCAAGCGAAATGTAAAAGAACCATGTGGGTTCAATGAGAAACTCTATGTTCTTATTCTGACTAAGGGTCAACCTTAGTGAAATGTCATGACTGAGATCAACACAAAATGTATCGAGATGCACAAGATAAGCCTCGATACTTTCAAAGCTTGGAGAAACTGGGTGGTTGGATTTAAAATGGATGGAGACCCTTGGATTGAGGTTTTGAATGATGAGTCAAAAGAGGTGAGATCCTCATAATGAAATTTTAATATGGTTTTTGTAGTGGACTCTTGATTTGAGACTTTAGAAAATCACAGAAAGAGTAGAGACTTTTAGTGCATTGTTTGGATTTAATAGTTGGTTTATTAAGGTAGCGTCCTCATCTATATTTTATTGTAGATTATACGTGTAAACCTTGAGTTTAAGCTTTGATCGATACTTTAAACACCGGATTTGCATTAAAACTTTGAACATTACTATCGAATTCTAGCGTGAGATGTTAAGCAATTGATGTTTAACGTTGAGTTCTATTTTTGGACTTACATGGTGTGATACCAACATAAAAAATGGGCTACCGTATTTATAGCAAGTCGACGAGACATCAAACATTGTAAGTGAGTGAGGGTGTCAATTGTGGATTTTGGAATAAGACTCTCAATCTTTGATCCATGATCTTATGGGCATAAATTGCGACTTTTGAACTAATTATATCTTGACAATAAAGACATCAATAAAATGAGTGCAGGAGAGAATATCAAGATGAAACTACATAGTTATAAATTGTCATTCATGATAGTTAAGTTGACGAGGATGGGCATTTGAGTAAACTAGCAAGCTTCCTATGTCTACATAAAGTGTTGACCTTATGAACGTCTTCAAATGGAGCGAGACTTCGAAAATACGTGACGAGTTGTTGGTCAAGTCTAGGGATATGAGAGTTGAAAAAGAATGCGGGAATGGACTCTTAATCATTAGTCAAAGATTTTAAATATGCAAAATGGTGAGATGGATCTCATGAAATTAAATACCCGGACTCAGTAAGGTGTACAATTATTTATAAAGATCCTCTCACAAGTCACTCGATGATGCGTTGTGAAAGGTAATCTCTCATTTCTCTCAAGATTTAGATGAGTAAAGAGACTCCGACCATTGAGAAGGATGACCCTGATCAAGGAAGATGTGGACATTCCATGTTCTTAAATATCCCTAAATGTTAGAAATGAATAAGGGATACATGTCATTAAGTTATGACCGTGACATAAGCAGATGGAGTTTGTGCATGCAGATCTCGTTCTGCACAACCCAGTTAGGGAGGCTCACCTTCAAACGATCATTATGAAAGACTTCAAAAATGTTGAAGTGAGAGGTTCTACTTCAACATAACTGAAACTCAAACTTTCAACAATCTTAATCTATGCTTTCAGCTCTTTTATTATTTGTTACTTGTTGATTTTCTGAAGAGTGAATCCAAATCCCTTCTTTGTAATCGTTTGACAAACACTTGTCTAACATCAAGTTCTTATATTTAATAGAAAATTTCTTACTACTATTTTTAAAGCATCAAAAATGCTTGATAAGAGAAGTTCAATTATTTTAGTTCATTTTTAAGTGTTAATAGTTAAACATTATTGTACAAAATCTTGGCACATCTACGCATCACTTTTTCATTTATATTTTTTTTCCTAGTTGAAAAAACTCTGAGTTAAACAATAGACAATTGGTCTATGACAGATTATGAGGTAGCGGATGAATAAAGTTGTGTTTGGTTTAAGAAAAATTTATGAGAAAGGAAAAATTGAGAAAAATATGAGAAGAATTTTTTATTTGATTGAGAAAAGGTTGAGAAGCAAAATTAGATGAACATTGTAATTAAAAAAATTATTTTTCATTTCTTTTTCTCTCTCTTTATTTTCTCTGAATCAAACACTACATACAATGGATGACGATTTAGCTCTTGTGTGTTCTGTCATCTGATCTACTCAATTTAGATATTATCAATTCTATAATACATATGATTCACGCATCCAACCACCAATGAAATTTGAAGCGGAGACCACAAAGATGAGAAACCGTCACATGGCCACTCGGCCACCATTACTAATGATTTGAATTAATTTTAATACTTTTATCATTGATAAATTGTAATGCAATAGCAATATAGCAACCTGTAACTTTATAATAGAAGTAATAAGCAGGGCCGGCTAAGGGGTGGTGCGAGTGGATCGACCGCACAAGACCCCCAAATTTCGAAAGGCTCCACCGAAAGGCCACTACTGCTAAAAAGGCCCCGCCATGGCTGCTTCCCTATCTCCGTTGCTTGACCTTTTAGCTTTCGTATCTGTTCCCCTCGGCATTATCAGCTTCATCATTGTCGAGATCGGTCTTAGAGGCTTCTATAGCTCGGTAAATTGTAGTCATGAATCGAAAAAAGTGCGACGGCCAATGAAGGAGAAGGAGCCGGAGAAGAAAAGTGTTAGGATTTTTGTTTGTTATTTTTAATATGATTAAGTTGTGTGGGCTGACAGTCTAATACAAATTGGGCTGCAATTTATAGGTATAATTTAGAGTAAAGGAAGTGTTTTCTAATAAATTTGGCTATATACAAAATAATTAATAGGAATTTAAAATTAATTGTTTTATAAGTCAAATTATTTTATACATAATAACTATCTTTACAAACATATTAACTCTCATGTTCATATAATTAATTATTATTGAGCACTAACAGCACTTAAAATTAAATAAAAAGTTTTAAAATAACATTTTAATAAATTAAACTGTTTTAAGATAATTTTAAAAAATAGATGTCAGCATTTTGTACTTTTTTTTAGAAACAAATTTAATACCTTAATTCCGCATTTACCTGATATTAATTTTATTATTGAAAATTAGGTGCATTTATTTTGTTATTTGGTTTTAATAGTTTTTTTTATATTATTGATACGCTAATATTATTTTCCAATAATATATACTATGAAGCACATTTTCTATTTCATATCACGCACACATTTTTTTGCTCAGGCCCCAAATGGTCTGAAACGGCCGTAATAAGTACTAAAAACGACAAATGAGTTGTGTGTTCGAAGAAAATGAGAAGAAACAGACACATGAAAATCGCAGTAACGTGACGGCAAACTCGCGTTCCGCACGTGCTTGTGCCTCCACATTCTCCCCCTTCTTCAGGGTCAGTCGAGTGTGAGTTGAGCAGAAGAAGAGGAGGAGACACTTAAAGAGCCTTTTCTCCCTCCACCTCAGTTTCAGCGACTGAAAGAGAGCGGTGAGATCACAGATCCTCTCGCCGCTCGATCAGAAGGCCATGGCTGCCAAGGCATTCAATCCTGTGGCCGCTTCCGCCGCCTTCGAACACAAAAGGTACCGATTCTCAGCATTCCAGTATTCATCATGCGCTGTTACTTCAATTCAGGTGCTGTTTCGATCAGTCAATTTGCTTCTTTCATTTTTTGAGCGTGGATCTCGGCCTCGATTGGTGCTTGCTTGCCTAGGCTCTCGCGTCAATGCGGAGATTGTATCAGTAAATTGAATTTTTATCTTCTACCGTCACATTTGAGAAGCTGTGGATTTGAATCATTGAAATGTTCTTGTGCTTGCATCTGTAGCTTTATGTTCTGAATTGGTCGGCTGAATCTTCTTAAAATTAAGCATGGTGCCGGCTCTGTACTCTCGGATACCTCTCATGATTTTATTCGGAAACTTACCTTGAAAATCTGAACAGGGATGCTTATGGTTTTGCTGTCAGACCCCAACATGTACAAAGATACAGAGAGTATGCTGCCATTTACAAGGTTGTGTCCATTTTCTTCAAAATTTGAACCATGATAGATGTGACCTTTCAAATTAGTATCCAATATTAATTTTGATTTACACATGAGTGATTTCCTTTTTCCAAATCTTAAGTATTTGCCGGGCAGAATCACAGAATTCCTTGATCCTAAACTCTTTTTTGAGAATTTACTTTTTTCTCTGCCGTGGACTTTGTGAAAGAATAATGATACACAATCAACAAACTTTAATTTGACGAGCTATTTTTTAGGTACAACTATAGCTTCTTGTTTGTGGTCACTAGCAATGATGAAGGAATAATTAGGTGAACTCTAATTTTCTTTGTTCATATATATTTTTCTATTTATAGGAAGAAGAGGAAGAAAGATCCGATAGATGGATTTCTTTTCTCCAGAGACAGGCAGATGAATCTTTTCTTGATGTTAGTAGTACTGCTGAAAGTGATAACATATCACCTCATGACATACCTACTAATCTTGGGGATGGGCCAAATGAAGTAGGAAGTCCAATCGGTCATCCTGCTGAAGGTTACAGTTCTAGAGAGAATGTTACAGAAAACGTGGTGCCAGAAGCAACGGAGAAACAAGTCCACAGGGTGCAACTATGGACTGAGATTAGACCTTCCCTCCAAGCCATTGAAGAAATGATGAGTCGACGTATTAAGAAAACTAATGTCTTGAAGCATCTCGCTGAACCTGGAAACCTATCTACAAATTCGTCCATTCCCTCTGTTGAAGAGTCTCTTTCTCCTAATGGGGCTGAAGAAGACTCCGAGGATGAGTTTTATGATGTTGAGAGATCTGATTCGCTTCAAGATGTCCCTTTGAGTGGCAGTCCAAGTGCCTCTAGCGCAGGCGTTAATGAGGAGAAGGTCCATCCCGAGGCTTCGTTTCCATGGAAGGAAGAATTGGAATGTCTAGTTCAGGGGGGAGTACCTATGGCCCTTAGAGGGGAGGTACTTAGCGTGCTAAGCTCATTGACTCATCTAATTCCAGAATGTCACATTTATAAGCTTATGCATGTCTTCTGCTCATCATCAGCTGTGGCAAGCATTTGTTGGTGTAAGGGCACGTCGCAAGGAGAAGTATTATCAAGAGTTGCTTAGCCAGGAATCGAGTTTACCCAAACAGGGGGTAAAACAAGAGCAACGCACAGACAATAACCACAATGATTCCCCTATACATATTGTCTCGGTGCCAGAGAAATGGAAAGGACAGATAGAGAAGGTATGATGATAATTCAACTGTATTCGTAAGTAAACTGTATTGCAGTTTTTCGTGTTTGTTTCATAAGTTGACATCTAGGCTTCTCATTAAATGGCAAACGTAGGATTTGCCTAGAACATTCCCAGGTCACCCTGCCTTGGATGAGGATGGTAGAAATGCTTTGAGGCGTTTACTTACTGCCTATGCTCGTCATAATCCATCTGTTGGTTACTGTCAGGTATACTGTATGCACCATTAAGGTATCTATTAGTTTTAATTTCAGGCTTAACATATTTTGATATATTATAGCTACATAACTGAGTTATTATGCCACTGGTATACCCTTCCAGTGAAAGTCCCTCAATCTGGAATTATTTATCATTCTGAATAATTGTATCACTTTAAGATTGATAGGTCATGCTATCAATATTTTTCATACATATTTTATCATGATCCTAGTGCTAGTGTGTGTCACCCACTGAGAGTGTGCGCAGGTGAGCACTGAGCAGTTAAGATAACATTCTTCTACTTAGGATCTTGCAGTATATGGATCTCATGATTCAGTTTAACTGTTTTTTTTTTTCATTTGTTACAATGCAGGCTATGAATTTCTTTGCTGGCATCTTACTACTTCTTATGCCTGAAGAAAATGCCTTTTGGTAAGTGCAACACTTTACTGTCTCTTATACGCATATTTTGAGTATCAGATTGAGTAGATTTAGGAAAAAAATCCCAGAAGCTTTTGTGAAGAACATCATCACAAATAATAATAATGACACGAGCACGTAAACATAATTATACCAAAAATTTTAAAATCATGTAGTGACAATCGTAATTTTTAAAATGGATGATATTTTTTGTACTTTTCCTCAGAATATATAGAGAGGGAGAATCAAATTTAAATTTTTTTATTATAAACTGTGGATCAATCCAAGTCTTAGAATTCATAATATCTAACTGCTGAGATTAATAAAAAATAGATGTATAAAAACCATTTACTATAGCAATGGACATGTATACGGAAACAAAACTTGTGAGAATATTCTTCTGATTAATTAACGCTACATGCATGGTTCATTAGATTTGTCAACAATAAGACTAGTTTTTTCTAGACATTTTGAATTGTTTTATTTATCTTTTACAGTATATTCAGTTAATGCATATTATATAACCATATGGTATAACTGTAAGTTAACAAATAAAGATAAATTTGATGTGGTGCACTTTCAAATTAGATGACACACATTGTTTATTAGAGTGCACATATGCATAGTTTAATAGTGATTGTGTGCACTCTATCATCATATGTCGATTGTCGCT
Source organism: Kalanchoe fedtschenkoi (assembly GCA_002312845.1). NCBI lineage: Eukaryota > Viridiplantae > Streptophyta > Magnoliopsida > Saxifragales > Crassulaceae > Kalanchoe > Kalanchoe fedtschenkoi. The sequence goes on along the minus strand of NQLW01000039.1, from coordinate 4,731,919 downwards.
TTCTTCATCTTTGCGACGAAATCAGTTGAATAATGGTTTGGGAATGAATTTGCAGTGAATCAATGGGTTTCGTTAGTGAATTTCAAAGAAGTGAATGAGTTTCCTTTTTGATAAGTTTTTTATTTAAATTTTTGGCAAGTGTAATAAATTACTTCAAACATGTGATTTAAGCATATATATATAAATTGATTCGCGTACCATCCATCACCTTTCATCTATTCTTCATCAACGATTTAAAATAGTTCACAATTTACATTCTGAAAGGGACTTACTCTCGAGCTCTCCCTCATGTATATCGGAGAGGTTCAAATGCAAGGATTATGATCCAGAGCAGTCAAACAAATTGCAGCCGTGATAAAACGGTTTAGTTTTGTTTGTAATATCCATTCATCACCTGACATATGTATTGATGGTTTTTGAGATTAAAAACTATCTGATTTTGGATAAAAATCACGGTTGTTTTGGATAAATACCACCCCATATTGGGTGGCTGTAAGCTGGCTTGGACGGGATACGGATCTCAAATGCAAACTCTTAAGTGCATGTTTGGTAGCCATTTAAGATAAGAGGGTATTACTAGTACCAGGATAATAGTTCTATCTATTATGAAGGGATTATTAGTCCTAGGGTGGAAAGCTAAATTTTATTTCATGGATTATTATTACCCATCCATATTCTGAACGAAACATGTTACAATGGTATTGGGAATTCTATGGCTTTCTTAATACGTGCCACCACACGCGGGCTAAATAGAATGAGAACTGCAAAGTGAACTTAAGCTTTTGGATTAACTTTTATTTGTCACAGGGATTAAATGATTGTTTGGCGTTTTAGGTTCATAAATGCGAGTAAGCCCCAATAGATATGAACGTGGGACCCATGTAATCTCAATCGTTGATAAAGATTTATTTAATGTTCGCAACTCTCATATACTTAAAGGTTTTGCAAAAGAAGCTCCCTATATATAAGGATTCGTACGGGATCACCAACTATTTGGAAAGATCCATGAACTCCATCTCAGCCATTGATTTACTTTAATTCGATGGTTGAGATTTAAGGCACCCACTAACAAATGCACGTGGGGTACGGTGTAGTTTGATTTATGTTTTGATTGTGATTAATACAATCATTGGATTTGTACTTTAGATGCACAAAATTGTATTTATTTTTTTCATTTTTTGTATGAAAATATATTTTCATTTTTCATTACTTTGAACTTTAGAAGTAAAAATTTGAACTTTGCAGTAACAAATTATGAGCTTTAGACAACAGATTATGAACGTTGAACTTTGAAAAGCAGATTAAGAACTTTACAAAGTTGATTTTGAAGTTTAGAATGCAAATTGTGCATGTTGTACTTTTCCGCTCGTTGAATTATAAACTTTGAATTAAAAAAATACATAAAAAGGATTTTGTAAATACATTAATTACAAGAGACCGATGTTTTTTCTCCATAAATAGGAGAGAAATAAAAAATATGGATTTGCAAGAGTGCAATTCAGTGTTTTTTTTAATAAAACTCAGGTATTATTAGGTAAGGCTTCGATTCCGTGACCGGAATCTGATCGAAAATGCTCCGAAGAGCTACAAAGAAGGGAATAACCCTTTGTAAGAGATTTACATCATGCTCGAGAGATACAATTCAGCGTTGTTTTGTATCTAATTTACTCTAAAAAACATTCGCTTAAAATTTCTGTCCTAGCCATTGATTAGGTTCGTCAACGGTTGGATGAGGGGTTATTAGTGATTTCCAAATACTTGGTTCTCATTTGATCCCATACACATAAAGGGGTTCAAATGAGGACTGCAGTAATTTGGGAGTTAAAATCCCCATTTAGACAGTTGGTGAACTTTGATTGACAACTAAGATTGAACTTTCATAAAAGTACAACATATAATGTTTAGATCTTAAAAATTTAACTAGCTGATACTTCTAGGCATAAATAGGTACAAAAATAACACCCACTTGCACACGACCTCTCTCAAACCCGTAACTTCGATATCGCTCCTAATTACAACAGTTCAAATCAATTTTTTTTTTTCTATTTTGCAATTACACAGCCTCTTTTTTACATTTTTTTATAAAATTTATATCCAATAATTCAAAAGGTTCAAAGTTCATAATATATTTTCTAAAGTTCATGATCTGCTTCTGAAAGTTCATAATTTACTGTCTAAAATTTATAATCTGTTATTTAAAGTTCATAAATCTGCTTTTAAGGTTCAAATTCATGGAAAATAAAAATTTTATTTTTCTACAAAAATAGTATTATACAAATATTACATCTGAAATGATGGGGTAGTAATTACACCCAAAAACATAAATCAAGATACCTAAACTACTGTTACACTAATGTGCACGTTTTCGTGAGTGTCTTTAATCTCAACCATTGGATCAAAATTGATCAATGGCGATGATGGGATTCCTAGGTATCACATGAATAATGATGGATCTCATTCGAAACATCTCTATATATATTCGTGGAATAAGGGTTCCTCTTTAAGTTCAATTGTCATGTTGAAGGTTAATTAGTAATATTGGAGCTAACTATGAATTCTCCAGGACTTTGGTAGGGATCATTGATGACTATTTTGATGGTTATTATTCAGAAGAAATGATAGAATCTCAGGTAAAGATTACAGTCGTGGTTTTGGTTATATTGAAGTTTGCGTATAATGGTCCTCCGACTAAAACAATATTTTGTTGATATTCAGTTCTAGAGAACTTCAGGTGCATATAGCTTTCTGCTTTAACTCTTTGGCTTGTACTGCAGGTGGACCAACTAGTTTTTGAGGAGTTGGTGTATGAAAGATTTCCTAAACTTGGTTGGCTATAACCTACCCGTGTCTTCACTTTAACTACCTCTAAGTAGCCAAAACACGAGATTTTTTTTTATGTATTGACACCATCTTTAATTTTTTATCTGTTTTGTTCAATTGCTTATCCGTTATATGTATCTTTTGCAGTCAATCATCTGGACTATCTGGGAGTGCAGATCGCATGGGTAACTGGACCATGGTTCCTGTCCATCTTTATGAATATGCTTCCATGGGAAAGTGGTCAGGTTCTATAAAGAATGATATAGAACAGAAATTAGTCCTTACATTACATTGGAACATTAGTTAGTTTGTATTGGTTTTCCATCAATGAGTGTCTTTTCTTTTGGCATTGGCACTCGTGAATTCACATTTGCAACCAAAGTGATGAGTGGCCTTTGGTCTCAGTTCTTCGAGTTTGGGATGTGCTGCTATATGAAGGAAATCGGGTTATGCTATTTAGAACCGCGTTAGCTCTGATCGAATTATATGGTATGGTCCATCGGACACATGCCCCATAACTAGTAGTCTATCATACTATGAATTTTGAACATTTTTGCTAATATGGTATACTAGGTCCTGCATTGGTCACAACCAAGGATGCCGGGGATGCAGTGACTTTGTTGCAGTCACTGGCTGGTTCAACATTTGACAGCAGTCAACTTGTACTGACAGCATGCATGGGCTACCAAAATGTTAATGAAGTTAGGTTACAAGAGCTAAGAGAGAAACACAGACCATCTGTTATGGCAGCCATTGAAGAAAGAGCAAGGGGACTTAAACGAATGGATTCCAATGGACTAGCATCGAAACTGTATAATTTCAAGCAAGACCCTGGATCCTTAATGTTAAACACAAATGGAGATATTAAGCTGGGAAATGATGATGCATGCCATAGTGAGTGTCTCATTGGCATGACAGGGGATGCAGGTGTAGATTCTGCTCCAGACTATAAAGAACAGGTAGCTCAGAATGTCTCAAGCAAAATGAATTGCTGTTGTAGATTCTGCTCCAGGCTAAAGGCCATTTTTAAAATCTTTTAATTTATTAAATGACTTTCAAGCAGATTGTATGGCTGAAGGTTCAGCTGTCCAAGTTGTTAGAAGACAAACGATCTGCTGAGCTCAGGTTATACCTAAAGTCAACTTGAATTGGTGTTGATGTCCTTGTTTTGGCTTGATGTAACTATTACAGTGTATTCACATCTCTGACACATGATATTTCTCTTTTCATTTAGATCTGAAGAGCTAGAGACGGCATTAATGGAGATGGTGAAGCAAGATAATCGGCGTCAACTAAGTGCAAGAGTAAGCTGTCATCTCACTATTCTAGAATGAAAAATCTACTATGCCATCATCCATTAAAACGACGAGGAATTTTCATGGTTGTTGACCTAGTAACTGGATACATAATAAGGGATCTACCTGAGTTCACAAACATGCAATGTGAACTTGCTAATATTAAGATGTACACCGGCTATATCAACTGTGCGAATTAACCCTGTCCATCTAAGGTTATTTAAGTGGACACCTTGAATCTAAGTCCTTTTACTTGGCATCCTGAATTAACAGGTTTTATGGCTTCAATAACTGATGATGCGATACTAATAAACCTTACACCTCAATCAAAGTAATATAACATACCAGTTTCAACTTGAAAACCCTTAATGATCTGGCACATCTTACAAACCTTAGAGCTGCTCCATATGTTGCACAAGGCATTTGCTGAACTACTTATAGTTGCTTAATTCCTATTTCCTATTGATGATCAGTATCTTTTTATTATGCAGTTTATTGAATGTTAAATGTTTATAGGTTGAACAGTTGGAGCAAGAAGTAGCTGAGCTCCGACATCTTCTCTCAGACAAACAGGAACAGGAACACGCGATGCTTCAGGTTTTATTGACAGGCTATGTCAAAGATTGTCCTCTACAGTTTCATGAATTTTCTAACCCAATCAGAGATGCATTGAATCTCTTATGGTACTTTTGAAACCATCTTGTCATAGGTGTTTATCCGAGTGGAGCAAGAACAAAGATTGACTGAAGATGCTCGCAGGTATGCTGAGCAAGAAGCTGCAGCTCAGAGACATGAATCTGAAGTATTGCAGGTAGCCATGTAATTTTAAGAAGTTACGTGCGTACTATTAGCTAAATTTGTACTTAAACTTGAATGACTTGATGTCAATAGTGTTAAGATTATTAGTTGGAGTATTAAGTCCAATTAATTATCTTGTTGGCCTTCAACCCCTCCACCTTGTCGCACACCGGAGTCAAACTCGATATTGGTTAGCTCACGCGCACCTTCAACAAATCCTTAGTCATGCGGTACAAGGAGAATGACTTATATACATGTAATCCCCAAGTATATGCAATCTGAAATTCTTAGTCAAAAAGGAAAGCTAATAGACAAGTAATAACCAACAGAGTGTTTGCCTGGTGGTTGGGGTGTTGTCCAACTCCGGTGACGGTAATTTATGTAAGTTTACAGTAATTGGTAAAGCAAATAACCTTTGTAAAAGTTAAATTTAGAAAATTCTTTATATGCCAACTACATTTGAGGGCAGTTATATAGTAAACAAAACGATAGACCAAAGCAAAAATATATATAGAGAGAGAGAAAGAAAAAAAGGAAAAAAGAAAAGTACATTTCAGGCCGTCATCTTGTTAGTTTTATATTCTTGCTTTCACTATTATATGTTTCCATTTAGTGAAGTACCCAACATTTCTGTTGCATGGGAATATGCAGTTCATTTTATTGGGTGGTGATATCATATAATACTATTATAGCACCCCACATGTCTTATGGGAACTAGAAAACGTAGTTTCTTAAGATTTTTGTTTATCCATTGCAATCACTTTACGCTTGGCATTACTCATGATTGCTTTTTTTTTTTTTGCTTTAATAACTAGAACAAACTTTAGATTAAAACTCTAAATTGCAATATCCAAAATCTTCTTGGAGAAACAGAGAATATATCTATCTCCATATCATTTAATATCTGAGACATGAAATGCACCTCGTATGCCATTTAGTTACTGTGCATGAAACATCTTCATCAATGCAGAGAAAATACGAAGACTCCGTTGCATCACTTGAGCAATTGGAGAAGAGGGCGGTCATGGCAGAATCTATGCTGGAGGCAACTTTGCAATATCAGTCTGGCCAACTTAAAACGCAGTCTTCGCCTCGGTATGGCCTCCCATCTCTAAGAAAATTAGCTCCTACTATTATAAGATCTGGAGCACGTCCAGTTTTATGATGCTCAGTACCAGCAAACTTTACTAACAATCAAACGTGTCCTTCGATATTCTTCCATCACATTTGCAATGAAGTTTCCCATTAAGATTTTTCCCTTATTTTCTTTTCATTGAAAAAGATGGCCAAATAATTTGGTCTTAGGTGGAGTTCCTTGAAAGGTCTAACACAGTCTGCTTTTTAGATATGCGCCAGTAGACAGTTCGCCTGAAGGAAGCAATCAAGAAGCTGTGCAAGAAGTACCACCTAGAAAGCTGACTTTGTTATCTAGGCCATTTGGACTAAGCTGGGGTGACAGGAACAAGGTCAGTGTCTACGCCCTACGGTAAAGTAAATGATTTAGGGTGTGTTTGGTTTAGGGAAAATTTGGTGGAAAGGAAAATGTGGAGGAAAATTGGTAAAATCCAATGTTTGGTTTAGATGGAAAATATGAGGGAAAGAAAATAATGTGGAAAGTTAGGAGGAAAATTAAGGTAAATTAAAAAGAGTTTTGAAATTTTCCTTCAAATTTTCCATTCTAAACCAAACAAAGGAAAATAAGATGGAATCCATAATGAATTTCACTTTCCATCAAATTTTCCCTAAACCAAACACAGGTTTAGGGAAAATTTAGTGTAAAGGAAAATGTGGAGGAAAATTGGTAAAATCCAATGTTTGGTTTAGATGGAAAATATGAGGGAAAGAAAATTATGTGGAAAGTTAGAAGGAAAGTTAATGTAAATTAAAAGGAGTTTTGAAACTTTCCTTCAAATTTTCCATTCTAAACCAAACAAATGAAAATAAGATGGAATTCATAATGAATTCTTCTTTCCATCAAATTTTCCTTTCCCTATAATTTTCCCTAAACCAAACACAACCTTAGAGTATTTGAAGAAGTTTTCTTGCGCTGTTGTAAAATAAATGATCTAGAGTAACTGCATCGAAGTTTTTTTTGCAAGCTGTTTACCGTCTTCTCTATTAACATTACTGCATTGGTGGTTTCCCTATCCAGTTTATTATCAAGTGATCCCGTTGAGAACTGTAAATTGTGATCTGTGAGTTTACTGAACATGAAAGGAATCTGGATTGTTGCAGAGTAAAGGTGAAAGTGCTGTTGAGGGAAATGGAAAATCAGCCCACGACCCGCAGAGCCCCAGCAATGAACGTAAGGACAAAGATGAACCACAATTAACTGACAAACAATGATTTCCGTTCTGAAGAAAATTTGTTATGGAAGCCTTGAAGAACATCAAATCTGCAATTACAGTGGAGGACCTAACCTTCTTTCATCTGGCGCATATAGTAAATCAGTGATATTCAATCATTGTTTGTTCGTAGGTAATAAACCTATATGACATAAGTTAATAATATCCTATTGTTATTTTATTTTAAAAAAAAAACTGCGAATTTTTTATAGAATAGAATCAAAGTTTTTATTAAAAACTCTCCTCATCCTATTGTTAGTATTTAGAGGTACTTTTTATCTATTTTTTATTATATATGTTTATTGAAAATTGCAATTCGTGTCTGTATAGTCAAATAAAATTGTAGTTGAAAATCTTGTTTTGAGTGGGTGGATGGTGTCATGTCATCACAGTAGTGGCCGAGTGGTTAGATGATGGTCTGTTATTCTTGAAATTTTCAGTATTTTCTTTATGTTTATTTTATTGATTATTAAAAAAACGTGTGAATGTTATATGGTGTGAATTGAGTGACGTCAAATTATAATTTTCTTAAGCAAAATCATAATTATGAATATCATATTATCATCAAATGGAGATGTTGAAAATACACTTGTTACATACCATAAAATACATTATGATGCTTATGCATTATAAATCTGATTACGTGAACAACATTTGTGATTAACTATATAATGTTATTAATGTTTTTTTTATCATGGGATTACATGGAGTGGAAGACTTTCACAAATTAAGGATTTGGGTGGTGTTCTTCAAGTTTAATTTTGAAGAGAAACGAAAAGAAATAAAAGAATTACATTATAGTTATTTCTGAATTTTTTTAAGATGATATTCATGCGTGACCGGAGGAATTTCATCTCTCATTTCCTTTTTTTCCGCTTTAAAAGGAAAATACATTTCAATCCTTTCACTTCTCTATACATCATTCGACTTTTCCAAAATTACTATCTAGAGTTATTTTGATCAATTTTTTATAACTTTCTTCACATCTTTCCGAATCATTTTTTTAACTTCTTTTTCTAAATCCTTTCTTTTACCGCTCATGAATGCTCTCCAACTCGAGAATAAAATCTAGGTCTAGCACTTTTGAACATCAGTTACAAGTTCAATTCAATTCGGCTATCACCTTTTTAACTTGTCATTAATGTTTTTAATCTAGAAATTGTTGCACTCCTCCAAACACGTACATTATATTGTTTACTCTCTCCGTCCTGATATAAATGTCGTTTAAGGTTAAATTGAGTAGATTAAAATGATATTTAATGTCAGCGGTTAGATGAATTTAATAGACAAAGATTTAATGTATATTTTTAAAATTTTGTGTAAAAGTGGAATTGATGGATTATTACCGGTATATGATTGTTTTTTTATTGATTATGATTATGAAAACATTAATGTTTGACTTTTTAATATAGTTGTAGTTATTAAATACGCATTGAAAAATGTTAAATGACAAGTAAAAGTGAAAAAATTCGGTTAAGTGACCTGTAAAAGATGACAGAGGAAGTATTTGCTAATGACTTGTTGGTGCAATCATATCATTTAAGATTAATTTAAGTAGATTAAGGTGATATTTAATGTTAACGGTTGGACGAATTTAATAGGTAAGAATTTAATGTATGTTTATAAAATTTTGTGTAAAGGATATAATTGATGAATTATTATTGGTGTAGAATTACTTTTTTTATTGATTATGATAATGAAATTGTTAATGTTCCTTTTTAAGATAGTTGAAGATATTAAATACGCATTGAAAAGTGTTAAGTGATGAATAAAAGTGAATAAAAAAATTTGATTAAGTGACATATATAATTGAATATTTAAATACTCCATGTGTCCTCTTTTATATGTCACTCAACTGAATTTTTTTATTTACTTTTACTTGTCACTTTACAATTTTCAATGCGTATTTAATATAAATAACTATCTTAAAACCTCAAATATTAATTACTTTTTATCATAATTAACCAAAAAATTATTTCTTACCAATAATAATTTATAATTTTACTTTAAATCATCTATTTATTAAATTTATTCAGCATTAATTTCACATTAATTTACTCCAATTAAACTTAAACAAAATGCATAAGAGCACCGATGGAGTATTTTTTGTGCTGGCTGAACTGAATCGAATTGCAGCAGCTCCGTTGGCCAATGGATCATCGACCTTCAAACCTTCTAGACGAAGCCCTGGGCAGCTGCGACGGCCGCTTCGTTCTCATCGAGGACTCCGTAGAAACCAGCGGTGCATTTGTACTTCATCATCTCATCAAGCGTTTTCTTATTACTCCTAACACACCTTCCGCCGCCGCCGCCATCGTCTTCGTCGCTCTTGCCCGTCCGTTCTCTCACTACGATCGTGTCCTCCGAAAGCTGGTAATCTTCCCTTCCTCCTCTCATCCGTCGCCGCGTCTTTTTTCTTAAACATACTATTATTGCTGTTTGAATTTCACAGGGCTGCAATCTCTCCGTCCACAGGCAGAATAACAAGTTCATATTTGTCAATGCATTCTTTCCCGATAAGAAATCAGGTGAACATCACTGTAGCCCTTTTGCGCTGCGCCTCCCTGTGTTAAAAATGTCTGTAGGTTTGAGCCACTTTTGTGTTTGTGAATAATCTGATTTTGTTTATCAAATCTGATCTTTTCGCTTCATTCTCTATCATTAGTGAACCTCGGCTTGGTTTTTTTTTTCCAGCAGTTTATAACCGTGAAAATCCCGATGATTTTCGCGGTTCGCATCTGCGAAAAACTCACAGTTACCAAGTGCGAAAATCATAGGAATTTTCACGGTTCCAAATTGCAAAAATTTATATGATTTTGCAGTTCCGAAGTGCAATAATTATAGCTTCGGAACTACGAAAAGCGCCTTGTGATTTTCGCAGTTCGGAACTGTATAAAGGTTAGTGTGGAAAAAAAAACCAAGTAGTGGTTTACAAATGATGGAAATGAAGCGAAAAGGCCAGATTTGATAAAAAAATCGAATAATCTCCAATTTCCTATATGTTTGATATGTTTAGGGGTAACTGTGATTTCGTCATTCATTTTGTCCCGGTTGATGAGTAGATAGCTATAGCATCAAGAAGAAGGGCTGTAGAGATTCCCTTATTAGCTTATATGCAAAAATAAGAAGTGCTGTTGAAGCCGATGGGTCGCCCGAAGTCAGAAGGAATCATGTCACTGTTATGATTGATGATGCCTCTCTGTTGGAGGTTGCTGCTGATGGATGCTGCAACCACGTGACTGATTTCCTTCATTATTGCCACACTTTGACATCAGATTTTGTAAGCTCTTTTTTCTCTCATTTTTTTTGCATGTGCATCTATTTGGCAAAGCTTATCCACATGAGCCATTCAACATCAAGGATTCATTCCTGATGTAATTCTATTTCTGACAACAGGGTTGTTCACTAGTCGTTTTGAACCACAAGGATATATATTCTTGTGTTGAAGGGCGTACTCCGCTTCTACAGATGGAGTACCTCGCAGATCTCATTATTAGAGTCGAACCATTGTCTACAGGCCTGGCAGCTGATGTCCATGGCCAGGTAAAGTTTTTAAAAAAATATCACCTACAATCAGTTTTGCAAATATGAGTTTTCTGTTTTTCATTAGAAAATCAATGATAATCATTCCCTGAAATTTTGTTGTTAAGAGAGGATGATAAACCCCAAATCGGAATTTCACATGCCATGTTGTGCGTAATGAAATTAATTATTTTGGGAAGGTACCCATAGGATCGGCATGCTACTTGGTAAACTAAATTTGAGTGGGATCATATGAATTTCATCCATATGGGGTCTTAGACTGGTTACTGGCTAAATTACTGGAAACATGGTTTTTATATGTGGTTCTTAAGATTTTGTGTTGCCTTCTGTTACTTAAACTCTATTTCACTGATATTTAGTAAAAATTGTTCCTTAGATTTTGATTTCTATATATGAAAGCTGGAGCACCGTGGCCTATCATAAAAAAAGCGTGTTTGCTGCTTCATATTTTCGTCACAAAGCAAATATATATAGTGTGCTTGGTCCTAGATGCAGACCTCCTAAAATGATACATTATCATGTTACTGAATATGAATTAAATATTGAATATACTTGATTTTAATATGAAGGTGCTATACATTTAATTTTTTGTTGCAGTTGACAGTTATAAATAAAGGTCTGTGGGATGAGAAGAAGAGCTCAAGGTTAAATAACTTTCACTTCAAGGTGAAGGAAAACTGCACAGACTACTTCTACCCAGGGAGCCAAGTTTGAAGTCATGTTGTCATCTTTCTCCTTTTTATAGTGAATTTCGAGGCTACAATTTAACAACTGGCTTGATTTTGCCTTGTCGTCACTACTAAGCTAGTATCTCCGCCTCAGTTCTGTGTAGGAATGAAAACGAGCCGAGTCGAGTAGAGTATTGTGAGTCGAGTAGAGATTATTGTATTGTTTCAATTGCTGCCCATTTAACATTCCACCATTCCTATCTCGAGCCAAATATTAACGAACTTTTAGAATACATGTTCAAGTTCGTCTTGTTTAATTTTAATGAGTTGGAACCGAACTCTGCTTTATTCGAGCATTTGGATTGATCTAATAATATTTAATGTGTATGATAAATGAGCTTTTTAGTCAGTTTAGTAGAACTTTAAATGAATAACTTGTGAGGTTTAAACCACCTATTTGTTTACAAATCTCATTTCATTAACAAATAATTTTTTATTATATAATTTTTTTAAAAAAATAGAGTTACAAATGAATTCCAGGTGTTATTTTTTAAAATTAAGAGTTGAATGTTGTATGAGAATTTGAATGATTAGACCAAATTTTATTCTCTTAGTTTAGCTTGATTGATGTTGAATTGAGTGTCGAATAAATGTATTTAGCCACCGGGCATGGGCATGGGCTGTTAAGGTGGGGATTGAACCATAATTTTTCATGAAATCCTCGAATGGCATTCCCAATGTACCATTAGAGTTTTGTGCTCCTTAATCCATCAAGCAATTTTGACTACAAATGTGTTTGTAGTTGTTTTATGTTGCTTTCCTCTCTCCTTTGTAAATTGCGGGAGACGGTTATGGCCTCCGTGGCCCCTGTAGTTTCACTGTCTCAAGGTCTGTGCAGTAATGGCCTCTGGCCATTTTTCGCGGATCTCTCTTATCCACAATAGTCAATGTAGTCCAGAGCAGTGATGTAGAGGTTGTGTACAAAGCATTTTTTCGGAATGATATCGAAATTTCTCTAAAAAAAAAATAAGATGGAGTTTATAAAATGGCTGATGGGATGATATCATCTTCTCCACGACACCTGAGACTTGGGCATATGAGTGAAAAAAATGAATGAAGATACCAAATGCTCGAAGATAAACATTAGGCATGGAGAGTATGGATTTGAAGTCTTGAAAGCTGTGTTATTAGATACGAGTAAAGACACCCGTCGTCCCGACCGTTTGGTTCGAGAAAAATTAAAAATTGAACTAAATTATTAGTTATTCCTTTTTAAAATATGAAACTGTAAACTGAACGATTTTTTAGATTTGAAACCGAATCAAATGAACCGGACCAAACCGCAGGGAGCGTCGTACAGACACCCTATTATGTTATATGCTGGAAGTTTGAAAGTTAGAGTTGATTCAATCACATATTTATGGGCCTACATTAGTTGCATCAGTGGGATGAACTCGTTACTACGTCACTTATGGATGATAACACCAAAAACGTTGGGAATTTACTTTTTTTTAAAAGAAATCTAATACATTTAATATGTGTATCAAGTACAAAGTTGCAATGAAGATAGAGATTGGACTGAAAGTAAGATGTCTAAGATCATAATGATAGTAAGTCTAGGAACAGAGAGATTTTATGAGCCACTTTGCGGAGCATGAAAACCATTCCTGAAATTCCTCAATAGATTGACATTGTAGAGAAGATGAACAGAACATTTAATGTAAGGACTGAGATTATATGTAGGTTTGCCAAAGGTATTTTAGGCAGAAGCAGCATACACAATGACACATTTAGGTTCAAATTTTAAAAAGAGAAATGATAAGGAAGAGAAGTGAATAGCCCACTTCAAAGTCTTTGGTTGTGTGTAATTTTATGTGTAAGTTCAAAATGTGACAGAGACAAGTTTAAGACAAAATCAAAGAAGTTCTTCTTTATTGGCTATGTCTCATATGAAATGAGAGACTGTTTTGAGATGAACAGAAAAAAGTCATCACAGGCAAACAATGTCACTTTTCATGAAAATGTCTTGCACAATTAGAAGTAAAACTACAAATTTAGAAGGAGAATCAAAAGAAAATTCAAAAGTTATGATCGAAGACAAATTGACAATGCTTATCATGATATTATCAAAAATATTGTAATTTTGGTATAATGACATGATTTTAATAGCAAGTTATTAAAACGATTTCATCTTCGACAATAATAAAAAATCAAGTGCCCATTGTTCATGGAAGCGGATCGGAGACTGCATTTGTCATACACGACCATTCTAACAATTTAACACAGTTTTTTCAAACCGATGAATCAGGCATTTCTCATAAATCACATCATGATTTCAACCCCAAAACAGGGAGAGCATATTTCTCTATATCAACATTAGAATGGAAAGCCAAGAAATTTCTCAGATAGAATTACAAATTGTGAAGAAGAAAAAAATCAGTAGAGGAAAAATCTTTCAGTGAAGAGCAGTAAAGAAGCCATACACACCTGATTATTTTTTGCAGGCTTACTAGGCAGAAGCAGCAGCTTCCTCTTCCAACTTCTTCACGTAAGCTTTCAAGACCATCACGACCTGCCTCGCCGGCGCTTGCAGCGTTCCCACCAAGCTGGACGCGGGACTCTTCAACGACCCCAGCAACTTGGCGTAAATCTCAGCCTTGGTCGGCATATTCTCCAGCGTGGTGAACTCGGCCGGCTCGTAAAACTTGCCTTCAAACACCGCCCCGGTGAAGTCATTGTCCTCCAGCTTCTTCTCCTTGAGGAAATTTCTGTAGGGTTTTATGGCCTTGGGAATCTCCTCGCTGTGGACGAAAAGCCAGGCGTTCATCCCCTTCATACACGGCTTCAGCGTCTCCCACTGCGTCCCTTCAATCGCCTTCCCGACCAGCGTGTTCTTCGCCACTATCAGCTTGGCGGTCTCCGGCAGCGCCTGACGGAGCTCCTGCAGCTGCTTCACCGTCAGCCCCTTGTACTTGATTCCCGCTAGGAGGTAGCAGTTCTCCAGCTGCTGCTTCACGTTCTCCACCGTCACTTCCTTCTTCGACCGGGAAATGGCCGCGCGGATCGTCGACCTCCGGTTAGACTGCACGACACAAGTCGATTTCGCCGGTAAGAGTGAATTGGGAGAGTAATTGGCGGCCAGGGCATGAGCCGGCGGAAGCGCGGCTGAGTTGAAGCTGAAGAGAGTGGTTTCCATGGCGAATTCGATCCCAAGGAGAAGCTGCAGACTGACTGTGAGCGCCAAGAAGAAGCTTATCTGTGCTTTGCTTTGCTACTGGTGGATGGATAGCAACGGATCGACGGCCACGATGATATCCCGACTCAACGGCTGATATGCAATGCTACATGTGTTTAAAACGGCGTCGTCCTTCCCGAAACGTTCAGCCTCAAATAAACAAAACCCTGCATCACCTGCGAACAGCTTCTTCGATTGAGGAGCGAACGGAAGAAGCACCCGACTCGACACGGCTTTTGCTGGAATTATCGATTTTACGGTATCGGCGGTCCGACTCTCGATTGATTGATCAGCGCCGAATATTTTTGGATCGAAAAGTGTGTTTGTGCTGTG
This sequence comes from Kalanchoe fedtschenkoi, assembly GCA_002312845.1. Lineage (NCBI taxonomy): Eukaryota > Viridiplantae > Streptophyta > Magnoliopsida > Saxifragales > Crassulaceae > Kalanchoe > Kalanchoe fedtschenkoi. The sequence goes on along the minus strand of NQLW01000039.1, from coordinate 4,716,882 downwards.
TTGTGATTGGAGTGGAGATGCCGCCGAAGCAAGCCAAGGCTGACATAGCGAAGAAGCAGAAGCAGGTGGAGGACAAGACATTCGGACTTAAGAACAAGAACAAGAGCAAGAATGTTCAGAAGTATGTTCAATCCCTCAATCAGTCCGTCCAGCCAAAAGTCGACCCCTCCAAAGTCGCAGCAAAGGTTGGATGAATCTGCCCAATTTTTTTCTATTGTTTCTGTAATGCTATTTTTATGGATTTGGATTGGTTTGACCCCTCTAGGCTGTGATCGGAAATTTTTCCGCATATTGATTTATTTTATAAAAGTAGGGTTTATGTCACTTTTTGTTATAATTGATATATTCAGGGAATGATGACTGAAAAGCCTAGGCGTTAGGAATATGGGGTGCTCTTCGGGTGCATTGCATGATGTATTTATGCCCAGTAATTTTAACAAAAAATACTTGTATGACGTGATGTTGGATATTATATATCAATTGTTTGTGCCAAAATGCTTTTACTGTGGAGATTATTGCCGCAGGAGTATGAATCAAAAAAGGAGTGTTTTGTAATTCTGCTGTCAAACAATATTTTCTCTGAAATAAGATTCCAAAAGCTCTGTACTTTTAGACAGTATATCTGCTGACTACATTCCGATTTCATATAGCTGCTGTATGCTGTCTGCTATTTGCGCCCAGCTGTCCACATAGTCTCATAGCATCTTTGCTTGTGATTTTGTGTTCATTATTATGATTGAATGAACTGTACTGTTTTTGTCTGGGTCGTATCTCGGTGCCTATCATAAGCATGTAAGAACTTGTTTAATTTGAGCAGAAGAAAAAGGAGGAAGAGAAAGCCAGGGAGAAGGAGCTAAACGAGTTGTTTAAGGTTGCTATTAGTCAACCGAAAGTCCCACCAGGCATGACACCTTTTCCTTTTCTGTTGATAAGACCTCAGTAATATTATGTTAATAGTTGATGTTTTGACTATTTCTAACGTGTTAATTCATAGGTGTTGATCCCAAGTCTATACTATGTGAATTTTTCAAAGCTGGGCAGTGTGCCAAGGGCTTCAAGTGTAAGTTCTCGCACGATCTCAATATACAAAGGAAGGGTGAGAAGATTGATATTTACAGTGATAAGCGTGATGATGGTGAGTATATGTTTCACATCTTGTTACATGTTTTCCTTGAGCAAAACCTTTTAGGTAAATCTAACCGCTACGTGTCCAGTGCCTAATAACATCTTTAAATCTGGATGCACAAGCTTCTGCAGCCTTATTTTTGTTCTTTTAATCATTGTAATATGATGCTTAATGTACATCTAAGTAAGAATTAGAATGATTTAATTTATTCTGGGTATTTTGCAATACAGAAACAATGGAGGACTGGGATCAAGAAACACTGGAAAAGGTTGTGGCCTCGAAAGGCAAGGAGTACAACCAGAATAAGCCTACTGAAATTGTTCGTACTGCCTCTTTCCTCTATGTTTTCGTCTCTTGGCTTTTAAACTGTTTTCTGCAGCCGTTATAACTGTATACTTGAGTAAAAGTAAACTATTGCATATATTTGTTGTCTGAGACGTACATTTATCTGTGGGTTCTGATTTGGTTCATGGCAAAATAAGGCCCACTCGTTGATACTCAGAACCAGTTCAAAATTCACTGTAAAACCCCCAATAGAAGCAGATCCATAAATATTATAATCACGAACAAACTTGGAAAACTATTTTTTTTTCTTTTTATTTCCTTTTTCTTATATATCTAGATGATACACTGCTTTTTCTTGATTCGTAGGTCCGCGATCATTCGTATTCTTGAGTAAAATTATGCTAAAGAGTGCTTTAATGCAAGATTTAGGAAACAAAAGTATGCAGGAAACTAATAAATGTTGTCGTTCCCTTCCGTTGACCTTTCTATTTAGAGGGCTAATGCTACCTGCACCCATGACATATGGAAAAACCGGCTTCTTTTAACGGTCAACAACCCACTTCAATTTTATAAGATTAATTTTCACTTTTATTAGGAAGTTGTATTACTTTTCATCACTTCTTCTTCTTTTACATCTAGCATTTCATCCGCCAGTCCCTTTGACTGTCATTTTCTCCTTTAAAGTTTTTGACATCCCTGAAGATGAAATTACAATTTATCCAAAACTATTTGTCAAGTCAAATCAAATCCGCAAGTTTTAAAGTAAATTGGTACATGAAAATTACACCTCTCACGCAGCCTTGCTCAATTTTCAAATTCAAGGCAACACATTATTTTAACAGAAAAACATATACAGTCTTGCTAAGTCTAAGCAGAACCCATGAGGAGTCTCATCCTATGAAGATCGACATCAATGCAAATGCAGTCAAGGAAAAAATTGGGTTCTTGGATTTCAACATTAGAGTTTGATTTTACATGAACAAATCTAATTAAACCGGAAGAAAAACTTGTAATGATGCACGTGAAAATACTGAATTGAGAACACAATTGAAAAACATGTGAGTCATTTTGGGATCAAAATTCATTGTCGTAGTTTTTGGCATAGAAGAGATGGATGAATTTGGCAACATAACAGAAAAATTGGAGACTAGGGACGTCAACGAAGGTGGATAACGGTCATTGTGACACAATTTTCTTTTTTCAACAACGTCCAATATCCTGAAATTGCAAAAGTAATAAGTTTGATACTGCAGATGGTTGATAGTTCAATGCATTTTTAAAAGATGCATTTTTTGGTTGTATTGAATATTTGTCATATTTACCTTTTGCTAACACTAGACACGAGCATACTTTGTGCACCCACTTCTTGCTGCTTACAAATCTGGGTGACAGGTTTGCAAATACTTCTTAGACGCTGTAGAGAAAAAACAATATGGGTGGTTTTGGGTTTGCCCTAATGGTGGTAAGGAGTGTCACTATCGTCATGCACTTCCTCCGGGTTATATTCTTAAGTCTCAAATGAAAGCACTCCTTGAGGAGGAACGGGATAGAATACCGATCGAAGAAGAGATTGAAAACCAGGTCTTCATCTTACCTTTATGTTGTTTTGTTTTCTAATCAGTACTCTAGTGTAACGATAAGCATATTTCTGTGACCTGCTGGCTGCATGATATGACCATTATTATATAAAATTATAAATATGTGAACTTAAAACTAGAGGGTAATTCTTAAATTTCTATGTAGTTTTTTCTTATTGTATAGCTTATTTTCCTTTTTGAGCAGCGTTCTAAAGTGGCGACAACAACTCCGATGACACCTGAGTTATTCTACCAATGGAAAAAGAAAAAGGTGGATGAAAAAGAGGCTGGTATAGCAGCCCAACGAGCAGACAGGGCAAAGAATGATCGAATGAGGTAATTTTCTCTCACAGAAACCTTGATATTCCTTTCATCTGATTAATCCAAAAATAACCACCGTCTCCTGGCTTTCAGTGGCCGTGAGCTTTTCCTGTCAGATGCCAGCCTGTTTGTGGATGATGCTGAAGCGTATGATAATTACCAAAGAGAAGAACAGCCTGAATCTGGTGAACAAAAGGTAATTCTACTGCTGTAGCAGTGACTAGATATTATTTAGAATCAATTGTACTGCTTTCTATCATAAGCAAGTAAAAGAATACTTTGATGTCCAATCTAAGAAAAAAAAAATTTCCGGCTAGTTAAATAATGCTTTGATTTCCCATCACAATTAGTATTCAGAAACACAAAATGGATATTCCAATGGCAAGAATGTCAAATATGGGGTGACAGGATAAGGTATTCGTTGATTTTAATTACAGGCTCAGGAAAGTTCTGTGGCAGCAGCTGGGCCAAGTAGCTCCGCGCATGCAGTTGATGAACCTGCAGACGATATTCCTGATGTTGATGTTGATGATGATGACGAACTTGATCTGGATGAGTTGAATGAACTTGAAGCTAGCCTTTCAAAGTCGTCTATTCATATTCAAGAGCCAGGAGCTTAGAATGATCAAGTGTAGATTGGCGCACAAATGCTTCATATTGTCCCCATAAATTGAGCTCTTCATTTCTCGTCTGGTTATTTAGTCATGGTTGACTAAGGTCCTTTGATCATGTCATGTGTTCTAATGGGAAAGCTGAGGACTTGCTCAGTTACTATGTCTCGTATTTTGTCTTATTTAAGCACTTATTTGAAGGAAGTAGTGTGAGAGTCCGGATCCTCTGC
>NQLW01000039.1:4670054-4710171 GCA_002312845.1 Kalanchoe fedtschenkoi | reverse complement strand
TTGATATGGCAATTACATTCTAGAGAGCAGCACTTGATCACACTAGTCTCATTTCCTTGCCTTTTTCTTTGATTTGTTGCCATTCATATATATGCAAAGGAATCAAGACTAACTAACTAACAAACAAACAAATTTAAGAAGAAGAAAATCTAATCAATTTTTTATTTAATTAACTGGTGTGAATGGAAAGTATTCAAATTGGCAGGACTCTCCCTTCCAACTACACCATCCCTTTCAACTAAGGGCATCACATGGGTCTGTTATGTACCATCATCATATTTATAAATTTTTTTTCATAAACTTTTCACATACCTTGAACAAATCTTTTAATATATGGACAACAGAGACTCCTTTCATTTTTATTTTTAATATAAATCTAATTCAAATCATTCTTAATTGGTTTGAAAATTTTAAAAATAATTATTAGTTTTAAAAAGAACAAACCATGTAATTCAATTTGGTTCAATTTAGTTTGTTCATGAAATTTAGTTATTATTTTGTGTACTAAATAGGAGACTTATTACATAAATAATAATATAGACGCACTAAGTTATATATTTAATATGTAATTAAATGTATATATAATTTAAATATAGTGAAACGGTTCAATTTGATTTGATTTTGTTCAAAAAAATAAATAAATCAAACCACTAGTTGTCTATTTTTCAAAAATACAAACTACAACCAACTACTAACACGTCAAATTAAACAGAACAGCGGTTCAGTTTGATTCAACTCATCAATTTATCTATTTTTATTTACATATGAACACATGTCATTTCCTTATTAAATCAATGACCAATTTTTATAAATTTATTATATAGTTCATTATGTTGTGATTATTTATTTATATTACTTTGCTCTCGGCATTTGTCAATGAAAAATAAAAAAAATACATAATTAGAAATTTCAATCTAATGATAATAATAATAATAATACTAAATATTTAATTATAATTTAGACCACGTTTTAATGACCCAATTCATTACAAAATTTGTCAATTATAGACAGGACTTACTCTAAGACATTGTGTAACGATTGGAGTTTACACCTTATTTCCATGGTTCACAGTATGATGACACGTGTCCAATGACCCCACTCCAACACTTTCAACAGAACGCCATAAGGATGTGATGTTTTGATGACCCCAATCCGTCTCTTTTCAAGCGCTAAAGTTGCACACCCACTCCTTTCTTTTCGGTTCTATTTTTATCTTTAAAACTCAAAAAAGCAGCAAAAGTAGGTAGTAATTTAGTTGAGTTAATTTTCATTAAGTCTTCTCATATCCAAAAACAGTCACACCCATAACATAATGAACCAGCCATCTACATATGAGATTACAAGGGGAGAGAAATCACCATCCATTCATGATCCAACCATCATACAACGTTGTTGGTTCAAACAGATGAGATGATCAAGATATAACAATTATAAATCCTCCTCTCTCTCTTTTTTTTTTTGCAGTTCAATTTCTGTCTGTTGAGTTGAGTGAAGTTTTGGGTCCAGGCAGTCTTGATATTATTCGAGCTATGTGGTCATAATAACTTGTCCTCTGGCTTTACATGATTGGTTGTGCTTTCTAAGCATGACGGTCAGCTTAATTTAAGAAGCTTTCATTTCATAGAGTTGAAACTTCAACGTCTTATATACCAACAAAACAAGTGAAGCATCACGACATTTTGTCAAACTTCGGATTTCAAATACTTTAATATGTGCATGGCCTACAAGCTCTCATCCATATTCAACAAAGTTGAGCATCAGCAACCTTTGGACCAAACCGGATGTTGGCTGGCTTCGGGGCTGCTCCCAATCCAATCCAATCCAACAACACTAGCAGCGCTGCATTAGTATAGTCGAAGTGTTGCCTTGAAAAAAGGTGGGATTTTTTAATTTTACGATTAGATGAGAATTTCATGAGCCTCTTTTTACATAGATAAACATCCAATTTGGTGTCTCATTATTCATCCCAGCAAATTTTATATGTACTTAGCAAATAGTGTTTCATTAGCCTCTTGTCACTTGACTTGACAAATGTCTTATAGCCGAGAGCTGATTTATATTGGATTGTTAAATTATGAATTACAAGTCTAGACTTTCGAGTCACAATGGAGATACAATCCAATATGATCCGGCCCAAAAATTTAACATGGTATTAGAGCCGATTGTTCAATGCGGATCAGTGAACACGTGTTGGAGGCCAAATGCACGAATAGAGATATCCCCAAATATGAAGGACGTTGCAGGGCAACGAGAGTGATTTGCAAAAGTGCGAGAGAGAATCGCAGGGCGACTAAGACGTGGGTCGGACTCTAAGAGAGGAAGGGGAGACGTAGAGATCGCACCTACGAAAAGAACGCATACCACAAGAAGGGGTATAGCGAAGCATTGATCAATGAGAGCATCTGACATATTTCAAATATAGGGGAGACTTTTGAATCATTCAATATGAGCCGTCCGCAAATTGAACGTCCATTTTCATTAACTTCCACCGTGATACACAAACAACCTCTTCAAAGTTTGTGAGGACCTTTTGCTGGAGATAATTAACGTTGTAGAAGATGATGGAATCCGACACAGTTGGTGCATAGGCATCAAATTTCATAAACAGCATTTGCTATTCGGTTTTTCAAAAAAACAACATATGGGTTACATATATTGTTGACAAGAGGATTCTTAAATCAACAAGTGCGATCCAACTTGCAAGCGGGTATCTTAAGCCTCGGATTTTGTCTCACCCTGTAAAGCGACATACCCACCTGGAACTCGACTCCCTTCTCCCCCATCTCAGTGTTTCCCGAATCAGAATCAAAAGAAAATGTGGTCCCAAAGCCCGCCTCTTGCGCTTCGCCCGTGCTCATCGTCAATGTCACCAGCAGAACAATCAGAAAACCAGCATACATCTTACCGCCTAAACCCGCCATTTGATCGTACAAACTCACACAGATATATCTTCAGGAGTTCAGAACGTAAAATTATGTCTGTGAAGAAAATATGCATAACTAGTCTCCAGGCATACATATAGGTGTCTTGATCCACAAAATAGGGCAGTTCTCCGCTATGGTGGACACTGCAAAGATAGATAAGAGTAGCCGTGATTGGACAAAAAAGCCAGCATCTCTAAATAGGTGGATGGCCACCGAATTTTTGCCAAATGAGTTGGACTAGATAGAGTCTTTCCAACTTTAGACAGCATACCATATATTAATCACAGACTATATATATACCACTTCATGTACTATTGGGAGCGGCGGGATACTTTGCTGATGCGAGAATATTTTGCATCACTGTGGGCCAAGTCCTGTTCAGTTCGAAATCTAGCCGAGGCAGAGTGACAGCCATGGCCACCTACAAAGTCTAGCTCATAGCCCTCAGAAGGCAAGGAGATCCAGTTGACATGTATATTCCTCGAAACTTGTGCTTCAGAATATTATTCAGTCAGCCATTCATGCCGTCATGTGTTCACCCTTTGTACAAAATTAGCTGTGGTCGTTAGTAGTGTTTTGATAAGGATCGGTCCAGCACTGGTCCTCCTTCACTGCATCGCTCCATCTTTTCTGAAACATCTTCATCTCAAGAGAAGATTGCTCCCTCACCTGTAGACACTAAAAAATCAGCAAAAAATTTGACAAACACAGTAGAAGAATACATCACGCCAAACAAGATTAACTTACTGCAGATCGAAAATCAGTAGGCGGTGAAGATGACTGTGACTGTGCCTTCACAAAACATATATTAACACATTTTTTGAGTATTTCCCAGAGCTGCGTTCTTTAAAGTAAATGGTCTATTTTTGAATGCTTGCCTGTGTGGTAGAGCTCAATGAGTGTCTGGTCATGGATGGAAAAATGAGCGCTTCTTTAGATACCTGCTCAAAGATGGAGATCAAAACTGTTACTTATTAATTTTCAATCATATGTTGAGGAATATTTTACAGTGTCGGTTTCAAGCATCTGAGCAGTCAAAATGTTTCTTTTTGTTTAGAAATTTATATAATACCAACCTTATCTCCATATGATGCGCCCAGAGTAGGAAGACCCAAGTGAACTACGTACTCCGAATCTACTACTCCGATATTTTTCACTCGATCACCCTGAACATCAGAGTCCCATGTCTCTAGCATAACATTGCAGTAATGTAGTTTGAAAGACCAGATGATTCGAAACTTACCTGTGAGCAATATCCCAGTTGCTTATCTAGTCCCCACGCGTGGATCAAATCATTCTGGCATGGTTAAGGATACTCCAAAATTAATTTAATCTATGAACCAATAAGAGACGCCAAAAAGCAGTTTGATCGAGTCCTGCCTGAATCATATGCCAAGCACACCTCCAAGCTTTTTGTGTAAACACTGGCACCATCAATTCAACCCAACTGCCAAGCCAACCAAGTAGACCAAAGTTACTCAGTAATAAGAGAAATTTTCAAAAAAAAATTTAAGCAAGAGAAAAATACCGACGGTGGCAGTGTATACAAGAAGAAGTTATTACCCTGTGCACGGGGGAGCTGTGCTGTTGTCGTAGCACCTTCCGCTTCCGCTAAACTTGTGCATCCTTCTGTTTAAAGATTAGAATTACTCACCCAATATCGTCATTGTGACAAGATAGAGCCAATCACCGTACATGAGAACAATGATACAGACAGTCAATTTTTCTGAAACACCGCTTACTATGTTACGGCGAAACACCGACCTGTGGACCCGTGATTTTGGTTTGCGTGCAGTAATTCCATGATGCACTCTGTAAGACTTGACAGGGTCTAGAGCTGGTTGGGATATCTCAAGGCCCTCCTCGTTTATAATAGACAAGTACCTGCCCAGTCAATCATTGTACGATTTTGCTCGATAAATTTCCTCAATAAAGATGATGTTTGTAAGAGATACCGTTTTGGAGAAAAATTCTCAACACCAATGTCCTCATCCCATAAGAAAATGTGATCATAATCTGCAACTACATCTGGATGCAAAAATCTCTTCGCAAACCACCTACACAAGAGATAACTTAACCCGTCAGGTATTTCTCTCTACACAAAGATTTGAGGCTATCAGGTTGCACATGAAGATTACCATCACATTTTTTTTTATTATTATGGCTGGAGGTTTTAATCAATTTGATAAAAACATATGTGCACCATTTTGTTTGGCTCATTGCAGCAACATGAATAACTCGATCGCTCCAAGCCAAGTCGTTCCACTTATCAACTACACCGTCATAATGAAAAAGCATGACAAGAAAATCGCTCAGAAGAAACTGCAATCAAGGAAAGAGCTCCAGATTAGTTGGAAGTGAGTAACTTCATATAGCAGGATGAAATTTGAGATATGACAGTCACCTTAGTGACGATTCTATCAACTACTTTCTTTTGCTTGATCCCAACTGGGATGGCCAGCAAATTTGCCTGAGGCTTGATTTTGCGCTGGAAGTGGAAAACCAAATGTAAGAAGTCGAACAAAGGTAAATTAGTAAAATGCTGAATAAAAGAGAAACAGAAAAATAAGGTGGCAGAAAAGTAACTATATAAGTCTACAAGGGAGAGAACTGAATAAAACAATTTAAGTATCTGTTTACTCCCTCTGTCCTCTTTTACATGTCACTTAACCGAGTTTTTTTGTCCACTTTTACTTGTCACTTAACAATTTTCAATGCGTATTTAATATCAACAACTACCTTAAAATGTCAAAAATTAATAACTTTTTTATCATATTCAATAAAAAATACATTCCCCACCAATAATAATCTACCAAGTTTACTTTTTGCACGAATTTTTTTATAAAAACATCAACCACCCATTCATTAAATTTATTCAACCGCTAACATTAATTTCACCTTAATCTACTCAAATTAACCTTAAACGACATGTAATAGAGGACGGAGGGAGTACATTGGTATCAGAAACTTTATGTTTATAATTTATCCATAAAAATGTGTTATTTGGTGTAACATACTTCCTCCAAATGAGAATCCCGCAAGGGATGGAGCCTGAAATTTGTAGTTTTCTCAACAATTTGCGCAGGTAAGGCCTCACTGCCTCCTGGTCTGCATACATTCTAAACATCCATAAGAAGAGACATATTAGAATGGGTTCGGAAGTTAATTGAAAAATGTCACTCAGGAAATAATTATTGACCTTGCATGCATCCAATTGCGCTGTGTGAACCGTATCTATTGCTTCATGTCTCAGCAACCTCTGTGGAGCAAGTTCAGGTTTGTTTATCTTATTTTGTACTAATTAGCAAGTTCATGGAAGAAGTATACATATGACTCAGAGTTGAGTATGTGATGAAGGTCCTCCAGTGGGACATTTGAAGAGGGCGTACCTCTCTATGACCCTTTGCAATGGACGCTGTGCCCAGAAAGTAGGCGCCAGAGATTGCGGCAAGAAATGCGCAGATCCACCAACTGGTGTTTACTTTAGACAGCAAGGCAACCTGAGAAAGTTGAAATTTAAGAGAGACATGTTGGAAACTTCAGCGTGGATCATGATTTGAGTTGGAAACTGCAGCTGAGTGAAGCAGAAGCCTATGACGCGTATAAACGTATATCTGAGTTTAAGCAGTAAAGATAAGAAACTGATTTGAGCATCGTCCTACCAAGTCAAGAGACATATCAGACGCTGGAGTGTTGAGGGGCGGAAGAAAGGAGCTCCAAATTGCATAACACAGACTGCCACAAGCTAGTAGGGGTTTCGGAACTTCAAACAATCCATCTTCCACTGACTGATTGATGATGAGTGACAGGGCCATGGTTCTACAATGGAGCACTTATATAAAAAAGTAAAGTTGCAGTTTCGCTTTTTTTTTTCTTTTTTTGCATTAGAAAGGTGGACGTGGCGCACCAACTCCACCACCCACTAGCACAGGCGAGACACCTGGCCTCAGATCCAACCCAAAAAATATAAAAGTGGGTCCGTGCCCAGTTTTGCTCCCTGAGTCTGGAACCAACACATGTCAACACACGTAAGTATCAACCGCTTCAAAGCGGCGTCTTTGAAATGAGAACCATCAGAAATATAATCCATCTTCCGTGAGTCTGGTTTGCAAGAAGTTGTTGGGTTCAAGTGTCGAGGAGGCGCTTTCTTAAGTTGTGTATTTTCTGATGAAGTCATTTATCAATTAAAGCACCAATCCGATCAACATGTCAAGTCTGAGGATGATAAATAAAAACACTAATATTATTATTCACAAGTCAAAACAACACTTGGTTGATTGATGAATAAAAATATCAAATTATTTGATGAATAAAAATATCATATTCATGAATAAAATATGAAACGTTGTCCCACTCTATTTAATGATATCGTTAGGTTTGTTCGTAGGCTAATTCCAACTATTAAATCAAGACTATTCTCTCTTTAGAATAGTTCTGACAAGATTACAATCCACATACACTATCAATGTGACCAAATTTCAACTTTGAAATAGATCATAAAACATATTCAAGTGAATCAAAGTATTGTAGTAATAGCATGAGTTTTAAACTCTCTCTTTGTAAATAATAGTTTGTTTTAAGTTCCGACGCTTTGTATAAGTGATTGATAATTTGTCACGTGGCAAGCCTACATAAGGCAACACGGGGGACCGAGTATATCAAGATATTTTGATGGAGCCACATCTGACGCCGAAATATTCTGGTGGTATTCTTGGCAAGCCCAACTCGTTCACTTAGAGATCATTTCGGTCTAAGAAATCCACCAAGATGGAAAGTACTACCCAAGTCAGGAGTAGTACAAGGCCCGAAGACTGGTGGTGCTCTTCACGTTGTGTGGTATAGGTGTCTTGCAGCAAGCTCCCTCGCCCGAGGCCTCCATGCAGATGCTAGCTCGTGAGATTAAGACCTCACTTGGGGTTTCCGGTTCGCACCAAACAATAGACACTCAGGCTAGGGGCTCGCAAGGGGTCTGCTCGGGGCCTTGCTTGCTATGATTACATCATCATATTATTACATAGTCATTCTCAACCATCATGGTTAAATATTTATTTTATGTAAGTTGAGTTGTATCATTATTTTTTTCTTTATTTTCAATAAAAACACCATATTTCAAAAAATTTAAAAATATGTTTGCAGTTCTTTAGCACCGATCTCAGACCTTATCTGATTTCATACATTGACTCGATTAGAGAAGGGATCGCGCAACATGTGGTGGAAGTCCACCAAATAACTGTAATTAACCGTATGTAGGCTAGCTACTGTTGTTGTATACGATGACGTTTAATTTGATTTATTCAAATTAAATAAATCAAATTTTTAGCGTAATAGATAAGCAAGTACAATAAAGTAATTGGAAAATAAATAAAGGAAGAAATAATAAAATATTATTTCGTTGATTATTTATTGACCAGACTATGATGTCTTTGGTCTAAATTTGTGCGGACTATAACGAATAATATCTGTAGAAAACTTTAGGGTGCGTTTGGTTTAGGACAAATCTGGTGAAATATAAAATTTGGGGAGAGTGGATACCATCATGGAATTCATTCTATTTTCTTTTATTTGGTTAGGGGTGATATATAGTGGAAAAATGCTAAAATATTCTTTATTATATAAATTGTTTTTCTTATTTTCCTACAAAATTTTCTTCCTATTTTTCTCACCAATTTTTCTTCTTATTTATCACCAAAATTTTCTTTTCTCAATTTTTTCCTAAACCAAACACGGCCTTAAGTGCACGTTTGGTACGCCGTATTATTTATACGTGTATTATTAATACCCGTATAAATAATACCACCTATTAAGGAGGTATTATTAATACGGGTTTCCAAAGGTAAATTTTCTCTCCCCGCATTATTAATACGTATTCCTATTTTGTACCAAACACATCGTATTAATAATACCATCCTGATCCTAATACATGCTACCAAACGAGGGCTAAATGTACGAACGAGATGGGTGCTGATTGGATGAGTGAAACCCAGTGCGTTGCTTCCATGTGTTGTATAATAAATGACAAAAAAGAACAAGAGACGAAGAAGGAAGGAATGAATGGTTGAGATTAAACGCCCAGAAAGAAACCTTCTTCTTCAATCTCCTTCACTCTCTCTCCTCCTTCTCTGACGTCCGATCTTCCTCACCGCGCGCCAAATTACAAAAACTTCCTCTCCTCCAACGTAAGCACATCTCCACCTAAACCTTCCCTTTTCCCTGTTTTCTTTTGTTCTAGGGTTTTCTTGATTGCCATGGCTCTGATCTGGCACGATTCCCGGCTCTCGTCCTTCTCAGGTTTCCCCGATAATCATCCATGGCGGATGTACCCAACAGCCCCAACGCCGGGAGCCATGACAGTGGCGGAGGCGACCACAGTCCTCGGCCCAATGTGCGCGAGCAGGACAGGTACCTGCCCATTGCCAATATAAGTCGGATCATGAAGAAGGCGCTTCCGCCCAACGGCAAGATTGCCAAGGATGCTAAGGATACTGTCCAAGAATGTGTCTCCGAGTTCATCAGTTTTATCACCAGCGAGTAATGTTTTCTGGGGGTTTTTTTTTTAGGGTTGCTGCTGTTGGGGTGTTTGATTTTTGGGGGATTATTGTTTTGTTATCAGGGCGAGTGACAAGTGTCAGAAGGAGAAAAGGAAGACCATCAATGGGGATGATTTGTTACATGCCATGTCAACACTGGGTTTTGAAAATTATATTGATCCCCTCAGGTTCTACCTCAGCCGTTATAGAGAGGTAATTCACCTTTAACTGCTATACTAATCTTCAAGAGTTTGAATCACTATGACTGTTACCTAAGCTGTGACCCTATTATGTTATCAGAAAATTCTCATGAAGATAGGTATTTGAATTTTTGTTTATCAAAGAAACTCAAGTTGGAGTTGCGGATTAGTATGTGTATTGTCTGTGAGTAAGAGTTTTATCTAACAATATTCTCTCTTTTCCCCCATGGACATGATTACTCGGATGTCGGTATTTTTGCAGCTTGAGGTAATGTAATTCCTCTCGGTTTCAGTGATAATAGAAGTTCACACAATATATTTCCCTAATTTACTAGTTAGCTCATGATAAGTTGCTAATTTTCTGACAGGGTGACACCAAAGGTTCTGTGAGGGCTGAGGGGTCAGCCAGAAAGGATGTGGGCGGTGGTCATATGAATTCTAATGCTCAGGTATCTGCGTTGTAACTTGGAATAGTTTGATCCCGGATGCCACCTCTGGCCACTTGTTTTAGAATTTGTAATTTTATTGTATAATTATGTTTTGGGTGTGATTTTGCAGTTAGCTCATCAGGGGTCCTTCACACAGGCTATACACTACATCAATTCTCAGGTGAGTGTGTAACGTCACTTCTCATCTCAGTAACAAGAGGTGCTTCTTTATGGCCTAAACTTGTATGTATGTTGAGTCAGAGAAACTAACTGAATGTTGTTTCTGTGGTTATACATATGAGGGACAAAGTGAAAGGTTATGATGTTTGTGATGGATGTTTGTATGATCTTTAATATTGACAAAGTATTAATTTTGTGTCAAGTTTCTTTACTTGGATATTCATTCACAAGTTGAATCTCTTGCTGTCAGCCGTATTGGTTCCGTATCCATACCTAATCATATCTGCAACATGTTTCTCTTTGTCTGCATCTGCAACATTTGTTACGGGTTTGCTTCAATAATTTCATCATCACTTTGCTTCCCTTTGTGCGATTGATGAAGGATATCATTTCCACCTTGATTCAGATATTGCACAGTTTTAACATATATTTTGACCCGTTGAGGATAGTTGCTAGCCCATCTAATATTTGGGTTTTTTGTTTTCCAGTACAATTTTGCCTGATGCAAAATATGCCTCGTCATGTCATGCTCCAACTTGAGTAATGATATGCCTCCTACAATTAGTAGTAATATGGTAGATTTTTTTTCATACCGACTTTTGAATGTGTGATGTTTGTCTTTTTACTTAGTGAGGTAATCAATGTAAACTAATAGTCTATTTCAACATTTATCAGGTAAGTTTGTTAACTTGCATCTCAGGGGAACATTTGTAGTCAGTTTGGGGCTCTAGTCAGTTTTCCTAAATTTAGAAGATTATTTGGGGTTGTTGCTAAACATTCTTTGAGATATTTATGTGATTGTTGATTTGAAAACAGAAAAACAAAACAATATCATTGGACCATTTAGAAATAACTGACTCAGAGCATCGATCTATGTTGCATAGAGATGGGTACTGATACTCCAGTACTGTTGTTGAGAAATTTCAACCTGGCTAATTTTTGGAGACGGATACTGTGCTTTGGCGCTGATTTCGTAAGGAAAGTTTATAAAAGTTAGTTTTTAAGAATTCTATCAGTAATAGATAAAATAGGTTTAACAAAAAAAATAATAGAAGATGAGATTATCCTAAATTTAATAGCATTTTGCAGATCATGTCCACCCAAAAATCATTCTATGAAAGGTAGAGACAGCATCGGCGTTACTTCCTGAATTGTTCTTTTCTAAACCAATATGAGAATATACATGTCCCTGCAATGAAAATGCTTTTAAATTGAGCCTGTCATCTAAATCTCTTTCTAATCGTCTTCACCAAAACACACAGTTTTGCTTAACCCTCAAATATGTTTTGTCATCATTGTTGGTGTCAGTAGATTATAACTTCTCACCCAAAAACTCTGTTAGTTTCATGGAAGAGAAGTTTCATTTAAATTTCTTATAGATTAGGCACTTAAACTTATTTTAAAAACTTTTTTTTTTGCTGCTTTATTGTAAGAAGTAGCATTTGAGGTCAATCTGATGGCGGGTGCTGATGTTTCTGGAATATTTATTTTCTTGTAGTTTGATCATGCTTCTTACCCTGGTTTGTTATTATAATTTGCAGTCCCCAACGCAGCACTTAGTTGCTCCCTCCGTGCCAGGCTCCGAGTAAGACTCTTCCCTCTTCTCTAATCATAAATCTGGTTCTGTGGGAACTATTTGCTAGGAATTGCAACCAATGATGCTCTTAATCTTACGCTTTATTCTATGTATCATGTTACTCGTTCTGTTGGAGATGGCCATTTAGAGGCATTCATTTTTATCCAAATCGCTACTGAAACTGTTGATGAATTCATATTACATTGCAACTGCTGAAAGTGATGAACTGAAACACTTAAGATTTATCTCGTGCGTAGATCCTCAATAAGCCGACATTTATAGAACTTAAGAGCGTTTCAGTTTAGATGTGCAATTTTTGTTCATTTATTTTTTAAAAATTGGGCACTGACACAATCTTGAATTGAATTTTTATTTGGCTCATTGCACACTTTTGTTCCAGGTATGATTAAATGAAGACCAATTAGGCATGGCTGACAGTCACCACATGGTCATGAGTACGGCTTTTCGAGTACTCCTGCGCAAACGAAAAAATAAGTTTGTAGAATGTCATTGAAACTGCCTCTCCAGTTTACTGGCTACTTTTTATTTGTTTGGTTAAGATACCTGAATGTTACTATTAATGACACTTGGGATCAGTTGACTGTTGAGCCTCCTATACTATAATGCTGGTACTTCGGGCTATGATGGGCGGATAAACATCTCATGATTTGGTAGTAGAATTGAAGCTGTAAAGGTTGCATTAACTTCTGTACTTTACTTGCATTGGGCATTGGTTCTTATTTGATGGTGGTGAGTTGGTGACTCATGTATTGTATTAGCTGCGGATGCAACTGCTCCTGCTTCCTTCATGTAAATGCAGTAATGGTATGAGTTTGTGCGCATTGTGGCAAAAGTTGCCCACCCTTGAATCTTCCCCCAGCCCAAGTGATGAGCATATAGATGGTATCTGTTCAATGTCGGTGCATGCGATAATAGCGTCAACTTCATCTTCTCCAGAATTTAGATGAGCAGGCAGGGCCCTTTGCCATGTTAAGATCTTTTAATAATCATAGTATTGAATTGGTTGTGTATATGGAGTTCGGAGAAAAGAAAATAGTAATTTATTTCTTTATGGTATAAAATTCTTACGAAAATACATTACAAAAATAATAGAGAGGTAAATTCTCAACTACACGAAAATCTTGTGAAAGAAAAGGTGAGGCTCAGTGGATGATGATCTCCTTCATTGCATTCTCCCTTGGAAAAAATATAGGAGTATGCTTCATTTTCCTATGGTACGCACCGTTCTAATCTACATTAGGCAACTTCTATACCTTAATTTAGGCACCGTACATATCTGAATTTAAGCAGGGGCCGTACCAAAGTCTTGTATCAGCTTTCAACACATTGGTACAACGTACAAGATCTTCCAACTCCAAGTATATTTTGGAATACTTCAAGCTGATCAATTAGAGAGATTCTTGATAAATATGTCTGTAACTTGCTCACAGGTTTAACAAAACTCTAACTCAATCTCGCCATTTTAACCAATTTTCATATGAAGTGATACATGATTCCGTTATGTTTGCTCCTTTCATGGAATACTATGTTCATGGTTAATATAATAGTTAATTTATTGTCATACATAAGTGTAGCAGCTCCTCATACTTGTGTTTCAGGTCTTCCAATAATCGTCGAAGCAAACTGCTTGACAAGTTGCTCTAGTTATTACAGTATACTCCATTTCAGCTGTAGAATGAGCAACAAAATGTTGCTTCTTTGATGACCATGAAATAACTTCATTTTCAAAAAAAAATTAAGCATAATCTGATGTACTCTTTTGAGTTTCCGTGTCACAAACCCAATCAATATCTGAATTACTTGTTTGACTAAAATAATCTCTGTGAGAATATGAAATCTCATAATCTCGTGTTCCATTGATATACTAGAGTATCTATTTTGCCATTTGTAAGTGCAACTATTGAGATTATTTCATGGACCGTTTGATAAATCCCGCTCCACATACATATCCGGCCTAGTTGATGTCAAGTAGCAAAGACTTTTAATTATGCTCTTAAAGTAGGTGGGGTTTACCAGTTCACCTTTTCATCATTCTCCATCACTTGATTATGCACTGGCTTTCTTGCCTTAAATTTTAATTTCTTAAGGTCTCTAGCATACTTCTTCTGAACTCGATGAACATCGCCTTTGGATTCCTGTGAATATCAAATCACCCA
This sequence comes from Kalanchoe fedtschenkoi, assembly GCA_002312845.1. NCBI lineage: Eukaryota > Viridiplantae > Streptophyta > Magnoliopsida > Saxifragales > Crassulaceae > Kalanchoe > Kalanchoe fedtschenkoi. The sequence goes on along the minus strand of NQLW01000039.1, from coordinate 4,696,159 downwards.
CATACATATATACTATCAATATTTCACCATCTTCACCTCTCTTGATATACAAAATGTGCTCTTAAGGACACTCATTGAAACCATTCTCCATCATATACTTATAAGTCCTCGTGTACTATGCTCACGAGGCTTGCTCCAGTCCATATAATGCTTTCTTAAGTCGGTAGATATTGCTTTTCGTGCCCTCTTTAAACATATCATGGTGAATGTTCAACATACATCTCCTCTTAAAGAACTATGTTCAAAAATACCAATTTTAGGTCCATCTGGTGAAGCTTCTACTAATTCAGAGTTGGAATTGCTATAATTACTCAGATGATATCCATCTGAGTAACTAGTGCAAATCAAGATTATTAAGTCGTCGTTAAGTCGCCGCATAGTTGACGACTTGGCGTCCAGGCAGTTTCCAGACCGTTTGTCGTCGGACGCCGTGAAACTATGTCGCTCAATCTTACTATTTTTACTGAAACTGACCGTCATAGACTAGATTTTCCGGCATTAGAACTCGATTAACATTGAAGCCACATGTTCATTGGGCTTCGTGAGATCGGCCGCAGAAAGAGTCTGCGTCGGTTGATTGATGTAGACTCGATCGATGAAGTAGGTTTTGGTTTGAAGAAGAAAGTGATTTATTTTTTATTCTATTTAAGTCCTTAGAGTATTCAGAAAATACAATTTGAGGTTGACAGTTTTAAAGTATTATGTAATTTTACCTTATTCATTAAATTACAATCTTAATACATACAATTAAACCCCAAAAATTTTAAAATATAGTATAATTAGATATTAACAAGGTATTAAAATTTTGTCTTAAATTTGTTAATATTAACAATATTTTTGACTAAATAGTCATAAAAACAACCTATCTACTTAGGACGACTAGTCTTCTGCATATCGACTAGTTGTCTTGGCGATAGACTAGCGCCGTGATTCGCTGTAATGTTGTGATAACTATGGTGCAAATATCTCAAAATAGTCAATTCCAAGCTTTTGTCTTTAACCTTTCACTACTAGCCTCACCTTCAAATGGTCCAGATGACTGTCAAAGTTGTAATATATCTTGTACACCCATTTCACTCAAATTACTTTCTTGACAACTGGGGAAGGGTCAACACATTTAATCACTAAATCAACACCTTATTGGTAGAACATCATTTCTAATGATGATGAAATACTACGAATTCAACACTTCTCTCAAATTTTCTGAAAAAAATTTATATTTCAACCGTTGTTAACTACACTTCTCTAATCCTAGCGAATTGTTCGCCAAATTCAGATCTTAAATTCTAACACCCTCACCGACACTCCAAACCATGTGTAATATTAGTCCTCCAACATCTATGAGGCGGCTACATTGGATGAAAATTAATTATTATAAGAATGCTATTTAAATGATGCATTATGACATTTACATAAATATAGAATTGTGCATAAACATTACTGATTATTAAACTTTGTTATACCTTATTAGAAGCCCCTAAAAATTTTCTACAATCTCAGAGTAAACTAGCGTCGGATCTGATATTGTTTCCATCTCAAGAAAATAGAAATCATTTGACAGTCGGTGTTTGTTTTAGAGAAAATTTGGCAGAAAGAAAAATTTGATGGAAAATAAAAAGAAAAATTTATGAAAAAATGAGAAAAAAATTTATAAGAAAATTAGATGGAAAATTGAAACAAAATTGTTTAAAATAAATTTATTTTAGTATTTTTTCACTTTTCTTCTAACCAAATGAGAGAAATATGCTGAATTTCATAGGAAGTCTATTTTCTTTCAGATTTTTTTTTCAACCAAATTTTTCTTAAACCAAACCCAACCTAAGTAAAATTTCTTAGTTTCTAAATTTTTTTAATAGTTGTATTAATTAAGTAATTACAAATGCGATTATAAGCCTGATAAATTAATCTCTCGTGCGCCTGTTGCGCAGCCTTCTGTCGCCCCAATAAACCCTAAAACCCCATCCACCGCCGTTCAGTTTCAACCCTAAACCCCCTTGCATTGCCACTGCGGCCGTGAATCTCAGGTACCCAGTTTTTTCATCTCTGCATTCTTAACGCTTTGAATCTTTCTTTCTGGCTCGTATTTTACTTGCTGTAGCGATAGCGAATGAGCTTTTTTGTTTGGCGCTGAAGTTCTGCCACGAACTTGTGTTTGTTGTGATTCCAGTTACGGAGCATGGCTGTAGAGGGCAAGGGGGAAGTTTCTGCCTGCGGGCATCGGGCGGGTGAAGATCTTGTTGGAATTGGAGATTTGGGCTTCCGTGCTAATGCCACCGCTGCATCCGGGTCTGAAGAGGAAATTGACGTGTTTTCTGATGGGGAAGATATTATGGTTGGAGTTTTGGGCTCTGATGTTTTCTTTGATGGAGTTTGTGGCACCGAGGGCCAGCCAGAAGACGAAGACTTTGAAGGTCGCAATCTCTCCCTCGAACAAGAAAATTACCAATCCCATAAAGAGTCTAAATCTGATGAAATCGCCAGTTGTGTTAGAGCCCTGGTGCAGTCCTTACCTTTGCCTGGTCAGATAACTCAGCAGGAGCTCTTCTTATTGGATCGCCAATCATTTGCACCTCACCATCCTAATGGAGGGACTATGTGTGATGCCGTTACTCAGTCCCGGTCATATCTTAAGCGCAAGCATGACAGCAAAAATGTAAAGCCCAAGGACCGTGGGAGTCATAGCAAGAAGCTTAAAGCTGTGTGTACCTCCCCCACCCCATCAAGGTATAAACAATTTGAAGACTTCCTGATTAGTTCAACCATGTATTCACCTGCAGACAAGATGATATCACAACTTCGATTGCTGGCACAGGCTCCTATGGAAGACCATAGTTTTTTTACTTCGTTTGTCGGCTTCTTTTCCAATTTCAGAAACCAGAAACTGCAGAAACAAAATGATGAAGAGAGTCACACACATTTAGCTTGTCCTAGTATCAGTGATTCATCTGTACTTTGTCCTGTAGAGAATATAAAAGATTCTTATTGGACAAATATGGTGATACAGACTGGATGCCCGGAAAAATTATCCCTTGTTGACGACATTTTGGGCAGTCAATTTCTGAATTCACAGACCTCAAAGTTGACGACCGCAGAAGATCCGAGTAAGTATTCAATAAAGAAACCTGTTAACTACAGTCATGTCCCTGTGGCAGCAACTACAGATAAATGCTCTCCAGCAGAACTCATTCTGACTTTTGAGGATATGCGAGCCATTCCTTCAGAATCCAAGTTAAACAACATCTTTAGACGTTTTGGCACCCTGAGAGAAACGGAGACGGTTATTTATCAAGAATCTAGTCGTGCCAGAGTTGTCTTCAAGAGAATTTCAGATGCGGAAGTTGCCTTTAGCAGTGCTAAGATATTTAACATCATAGGACCAACAGTTGTAAATTATGAAGTGGGCTACACCCCGTTGCTATCTTGCAAAGCTATGCCAACTGTAAAAATGGAGAATGCGTTGGTAGAGATGCAAATTGCACAGTCAGAAGTGACGCATGAGATAGAGTTCGGCTCTGTAGATACATCAATGCAACGAACGCAGTTTGAACATTTGGAAGAGAGAGACGTGGCAGACATGACTTTGGGAAGTGAAGACTATGAGGGGCTAGATGATGTGGATATTATGACATAGAAGTCGAAGACAACATAAAACGCAAGTGAGCCTTGCATGATTTTGGCACTTAGTCTTATAGTTAATCACATGAATCGTTAGATACATTTTGAGTTCTATTTGTTTCTCGTCAACTTCACTTTCTTCTAGGAAGCATACATGCTTGACATTTTTCTTATTATAGCTGGTTGGCATATATTCTCTGATTTTGATGCAATTAGATTTGTGGTCATTGAGGGGGGTATTTTCTGGTAATCAATTTCTTTTGTTGCATGTCAGTGTGGTGCAGCAGGAAGCATCACTTTGAATGTTTAGAAACCCATGACCAGATACATCTATAGGAATTCCGAGTAGCTATAGGTTCTTTCGAACTAAATAATTGAGATAAGTACTAGTTACATTTTTTGTGAAGCAATTTGGTAGTAGGTTCATCTCTGCGGACACAGTCTTGTTTCTAGTTGCATTGTAATCCCATCCCATAAATATGCAGTTAAAAAACCTCGAGAGCAAATCATGTACATTGTTAACGTGTATGAGAAGGCGGCAAAACGGTATTGTCTGGTAAATGTTAGTTACAAATAACATTCCATTCGGCAGTTTTTGTGCATATCCTCCTTTCATTTTTTGTAAATTCATGGAGTGAAATTTTTGAATGCATTTAGTATAGGTAGAGTCAGTCTATCTTGTCTTTCTAAATTCTAAATGTGTGATATTCGTTTTTATTTATTGAGTTAGTGAGAAAATAATAAATTGATTAATTTATCATCTCCTTTATCAAATTTTGCACTTTACCCTTATTAGAAGTGTATTATTTTTCAACCAAAACATCATTTTGTTTTTACTTCTTATTAGTACTTTTTCTTATTTTATGTCGATAATAATCATATTTTAACACGAATTTCCATACTGATTTTTTAAACTTTTTATTGGTGAAAATACAATTCCATTGTGGCATACACTTTTTATTGGGTACTGCATACACTTTCACAGTGTGATGCATATCTAATTAAAACTAAATATTCATTTATTTTGAAGAAATATGTCAAAATTTCAAAATCCAGTAATAAAAAATTGTTAATACTACTCACAAAATTCTCATAATGAATTCGCATAATTTTAAAAATAACAATAGATTTGACCTTGATTTGCATTTGTTCGTCAATAAACAAGATGAAAAAAATATTCACCATGTCAGTCATGGATGACTTCATGCGAAAAATAATAAAAAAATTAACCCTTAATTTAAGTTTTTGAAATAATAACAACGTGAACAATTGTTCAACTAGTTTTGTTTTATTTATGAACCTATTATGACATTAGCATCAAAACCCATATGATCGTCTGACTCAAAAATCACATGTACTAATAATTTCAAAAAATGATGGTTAATTGGAAAAATACACTATGCATAGTTTAAAATTTAAATGCAGTGTATGTAGATGTGGTAGATAAATTAGATGATTAATTAATTATATACTTATTAAATCCACTAATAGATACGTCTGATCTCGAGTTTTAATCTTTGTTGAGACCAGTTGACAATAATCTCATGAATATCAACAGAACTTAACTACTTACTCCTTCTGGCCTGCTGCGCTAAGACCCGGTTCCTCAACAACCTGCAGCCAACATTTCAAACACAATCCAAGTCTCATATACTGTAAAACCTTAATTACCACCGTTCAACAAATCAAAATAACATGAGAAATCAGTCAGCATCAAGTATTGAGTTTCTCAATTGTTTTCAGTACCTTTTCAGCCGCTTATGTTCCTTTTCTCCTTGGCTTTTCCCTCTCTTCCTCTGACCTTTCGCTGCCAGCTGAGTAGGCTCCTGACCTCCTCCTGAACCTGCTCCCTTGCCTGAGTTTGAAGGACCAGCCGCCTCGCTCCCCAAGTCTGAAACTCTCATGATCGCATTCTCATCATCAGAGCTCACAAACAATGCACGACCTAGCCTCGAAGGAGCATTTCAAGTTCAACCAACCGATGAGTAAAGGTGCAAAGTGCAAAACCTCACCTTCTTTGACCTCAATCTGCAGCGCCGAGCTCGACAACTGCTCGACGGCAGGGAGCTCTCGCTCCGTGATCTTGCATTTCCGGTGGCAGAGAAAATTCCGCAAGCAAAAAAAAAAATTAGACAAAAGCTTCAAGTTGTTGTAAGCATGTGCAAAAGAGCGGGATATGGAAACTGGAAAGTGAGGTACATAACTAGGGACAACCTATTATCTATTACCACGTTTCTTATAAAAAGTGTGGTAATAGATATACCTATTATCACGCTTCTAATAAGAAATGTGGTAATAGGTTCATCTATTACCACGCTTTTGGTATTTTTTTTAAAAATATAAAACGCGTGGTAATAGGTTGTTTTATTACCACGCTTTTATTTTAAAATTTGTAAATTCAAAATTTGTAAGTGAGAAAGAGTATTAAAATTTATTTAAATATATTAGTATACTCTACTGCTTTTAATATATATTTTCTAAACATTTATATATATTAATTTTATTATGTGTAATGTTTAATTTAAATATGACACGCTTTTCTCTTAATTATCACCACGCTTATTATCCAAAGCGTGGTCAACATTAGATAAGATTAATATTTATTTTAAAAAAATCATTTGAGTACCTATTACCACGCTTCTTAAGAAAAAGCGTGGTAAAAGAATTAATTATCACCACGTTTTTTATCTTAAGCGTGGTGATAAGTTCATATATTACCACGCTTTTTATTACAAGCGTGGTTATTAATAATTAGATTTTGTTTTATTTCATTTGAGTTGACAATAATAGGTTCTTAACGTAATAGCTTAGTAAAAAATATTCATTAAATTTTTTACCTCGATTTAAAAAAAAATATTGATAACAAAATTCTAATTGAAAAAGAAAATATTTTATTTAATTAACCAATTACCACGCTTTTCAACAATAAGCGTGGTAATGGACTAACCAATAGAAAAATATTTTATTTAATTAACCTATTACCACGCTTGTTGATGAAAAGCATGGTAATAGGTTGAATACCTAAAACGATGAGTTTTAACCGTTATTTATTACCACGCTTTTGGAAAGGAAAGCGTAGTTATAAGTAACGATCAAAACGACTACCGTTTTAAACTTAACCTATTACCACGCTTTCCTTTTCAAAGCGTGGTAATAGAATATGCCTTTATCCCATGTGAACTAATTACCACACTTTATGTGATTATTTACTACGCTCGTAATAATAAGCGTGGTAAAATGTTAAAGCGTGGTAATAGCCAAAATATGTAGTAGTGAAATTGGACCGATGAACCAAGCTCATTCAAAAAGTCATCATTGACCGTGGTAAAAATCGGAGCCTGTGTGATAAACAGTAAGACATTTAACCAAATAGCTACAACAGTTGATAAAATAGAATTATCATACAAAAAGAAATTAAGATGACGAGAGTATGTTTTGTAAATTATCAAATGTTATTATAGATTCTCACCAAAGAGATTAAAAGGAACTGGTGACACTGATTGAGTGATAATTTACTTGATTTAAGGTTCCATTTCTCGATGGTCTTAACATAGTGCCCACCGATGCATGCAACAGTGAGTCATGTATGGATTGCACGGAGCGTTCTTAAGATGGTACTTCATTTGTAAGTTAGACTAGACAAGGCCGGTATATACATCACTCATCCACCTACGAATAAAACATATGGGCAGAACAACCTTGTTCAATAATTTTCAATATTTTCAAGACAACCCAGTATCACCATCGTCTAGAGTTCATCCCTAGGAGGCTAGTAGTTCTTAGGCAGTGGTGTCCACATGCGTAACACTTACATCCAAACAACTGCATAGGCTGATTAAGCTCACCGGACTGAATATCCTCAATCGGACTGGTATGCTTCTTGATCAGTTTCACATACTTTGACTCCACATTCCCTTTGCCATCACTTTGATCCGCGTCATGCGCAATGGCCGACAATGAGATATGACGATGACAAGGTGACGCGGATGCGGATGCGGATGTGTCTACAGAAGATTTAATTGGAAGAAAGATAGGCGACGCATCGTGACAACTCTCAACGTTCTAGGTGCTTCCATAATATGGTTTTGATCAATTTTTTATTCCTGGTTATAATGATGTTTAAAATTTTACCTCCGCTTCTTCTCTTCGCCTATTCTCAAGTCACTTAAAACAATTTTTTCTTCTTCTCATCTTATAATGGCGATTTCTCCTTTGATTGACTCCGTTTGTTGTTCATTTGTGTGGTTGTTCTTTTGTAAGCCAGACACATGTTAGAAATGCTAAATTAATGGTTTTTTATCAGGATAAATAATACAGTTATCAAAGAATAAATATTAATTTGTATATTATTAATACTTTATCAAATATCAAATTAAACATCTTGTATAATATTAGTATAGATGTTTATTTCTACCAAACGTGCACTAATTAGATTCATTACCGTTATTCAAAGAAGTGAATAGTAATACTACCCCTAATAATTATACATGATTCCATACAAAATTAGAATTAACAAAAAACAAGTACTTAGTCATTCACTGAGTACACAACAATCAATAAATAATCACATTAAAACGTAGTTTTAAATTTTAATAATAAACAATACAGTGATACATGTCATGTAACTAAAATGTTATTGTAATTATAATTTCACTTTACACGTTCAAAACATATTAAATAAAAAATAGTGAATAAATGTGAAAAAATGAAAATAAATATTTTTCTTTGAATGGGTGAGATTGTGTAAAGATTCGGTTCGAGTGGATCGAAAATGAATCTTCGTCATCAATTTCGTTTGATAAAATTTTTCCATATAATTTATTTATAACTGTATCTACTTAGTATATAAATAATAATATTAATATACTAATTTATAATTATTAGCTAAAACAAAATGAAATGTTTTGATTTGATTTGGGCATAACATATGTCATTAAAATTTTAAAAATTAAAATCATAACCAAATTAGTGAGACTCTAAATTGGTAGGTGATTGGGATTGGTGGGGGTATTTGGTCTGCTCCGATCAAAGGCTCCATCTCCATCTTCCCCAACCAATTAACCGATCTTGTAGAAGAGAGGCGAAGAAGGTTGTTCTAGCAAGCAGTGTAATATGTCGTTCAGGGACAGAGCTAAGAAAGGAGTGCTTCCTCCGGTCCAGGAGGTAACAAAATACAAACTTCATTATTGTTGTTTTTTTTATGTGCGTCGTATGTTATTTAATGCTACCAGCAGTACGATGTTTGGATGATTGATGTGCTGAATTAGAATTGTCAGGGTGTGGCTCACATTTTGTTGCCTCCTTTGGTTGCTGAATTTGACTGCTTTTGCCCTTTCTATATGAAATTCAGAATATTCAGAAATTGGAGAAAGTTGTAAATGATGGCAATTTCTACGGAGCTCAGCAAATGTATAAGTCCATCAGCGCCAGGTCTTTCTTCTCTTCCATCTTCTCCTCATTTGTTTCCTTTTTGTGTATTAGATTCATAAGTCATTCACACCGGAACCTTTTGCCAGATATTTGGGAGCCGAGAGGTTTTCTGAGGCACTGGACATCCTGCAATCTGGTGCTTGCATCCAGTTGAGTCATGGCCAGGTTGTGCGCTTCTCTGCAACGTGGCTACTTGGTTTGGAAAATTAGTGAATGCCGAACCTCTCCTAGCGGCTTCTTTTCTTAGATTATCCTCACTCCTCCTTTGTCTGCGAAACTATATTTGATCTTTTCATTCAGTGGCTTCATTTTATATCTAGCTAGGGGCGTCATTTTATTAACTGGCAGTAGGGAAATAATCTGTTTCCAGGTTACATGCGGATCAGAGCTTGCAGTGTTATTCATCGAGGCACTTGTGAAAGGGAAGGTTCCTTGTGATGATGCTTCTCTTGGTAACTATCCAATCTTTTAGAAAATTTCCGATAGCATTTCCCTCTATCCGTTATCCGATATCATACCCATGACCTAAAATATCTTCAGTTCTTCCTTGAGAACTTGGTCAAGGGAGCTCATGGTATTTATATAAATTGATTCTTATGTATACTCTTATCATCATGCTAGTTCGATGGCCACAAGGTCCAAAATCCTTGATTGAGCGAAACATTTTATGACATTATTACCAGAGGAGTAGTTTTGAAACGACAATGCATATAGTTATATTTGAACCTTGACTAGTAACACATTATAAAAATTTTATTTGCTGATGAGTTCTGTTATTCCTGTCATTGACTGCATTTTTAGAGCGTATCAGAAAAATCTACGAGGAATTTCCTCACTTATCTGTACCCAATCATCTGGGAGATGATGACGACATGCAACAACTGTCTGAGGCCCTTGGGGCTGCCAAAATTCGTGTGGATGGTTGTGCTTCATTTTTAAGAGCTGCCATTAGGTGAGACATAATGCTTCTATTATTTACCTTGTTGGGAATTTGTGGCATCTCGTCATACGGATTGTTTCAATATTTGGCCTCTAAAATCACCCAAGTAATATTTTGCAGACGCTTTTTTCTCTTTTTCCTTTTTTGTGAAGGGATATACTATAAATATCAATGAGGCTTGATTTTGGCTTCATTGTCAGGTGGTCTGCAGAGTTTGGTTCTGAAAGGAATGGCTCTCCTGAATTACATGCTATGCTTGCTGCATACATATATTCCGAATCTGTTGAAGTGGTAAGTTTCACTGTTTTATTGTGTTAGGATACTAAATGTGTTTTTGAGAGTTTGGGCCACAAGCTTCCTATCATCTGACTGCTATCATGTTGTTCCAGTTAGTGTGTTTTGTGCATGATGCTTTCATCTATCAGAATCAAAATTTCGATCACCGTGTAGAGAATATATTGCCTATATGTCATATAAAAAGTACAGTGAACGCTTATGTTATTTCATTTGCATATGTATCTCCGAAATACTTGATGACTGATGATACATTCTTCTGGAATTGTGCAGGACATGGTTAAAGTCTCGTTCCATTTTGTTAGAGGAAACAATCCTAAGAAATTTGCTTCTATTTTGGCTAATTTTATGGGAAAGGTTAGACTTCAAAAGTTAAAATCTCTGATTCTATAATTCTAGATTTCTTACATTATTTTGCATCATATATCATGCTTTGTTCACCGGTATCTACCTTTGTAAGCATCTATCTGCATACATATGAGTCATTTATTACTAGTTGCAATTTTATTTTAAAATCCATCAAAATATTAGTAGTTTATGTTGGTGTTCTTTATTCATTTTTCTAAGTAGAAAGTAATACATTTTATAGACAAGAGGTCAATTCCTCTTCTCCAATCTCCTTCTGATTGAATACTTGAGGCTGAAGAGTTGCTAATCATGCAGTGTTATCCAGGAGAAGATGATTTGGCCATCGCTCGGGCAGTATTGATGTATGTCGATTTCAACTTCATTCTTCATTTGTCTGCCAGTGTCACACAACGCAAACGTCTTATTTTTGAGTGAATGAAAATCAGGATATCTGTAAAGAAGAAATCAAAGGAAAACATGTGAAATTATCTGAGACTTTGTTTGCATGTGAGGATAGTTTGTTGCTAACTTTATAGATCTAAGATCTAATTTAATAACCAGATTAATTTGTTTCATGATTAAACGATGTCAAAGTTACTCTAAAGTTGATTATTCCTGCCGGTGCTTTCCCAGTAGAAAAACTAAACAAACCAACCGGACCACTTTTCTCTCCTTTCCTCTGGATTCTACAAATTTTTTCAGGACACATAAAGTTCTCATTCGGCCAAATCGCTAAAACATAAGCATATGCTTTAAAATAAGTTGGCCACTCTATCATCCTTTTCAACGGTATCATTTTGTCATCAAATTTTTTTATTTCTTGTATCGCTAAACTGCTAGAGCTCTATATCATAGTCATCATCGTGAGATTTTCTAATGGTATATTTTTTTGGTTTCTCTAACACTGCCAGTAACTACCAAAGACAACCATGTGTTATTTTCCATTGTGTAACATCTTTTGAAATGAGAACTGATATCTTTCCTAACCATCGTTTTTTGTGCATGTTTGAGCAACATGCCAATAACAAAGTTTACTCTTATATTGCTCGACCCTTTGTTTTATTTTTGGCAGGTACCTGGCTCTTGGTAATCTCCGGGATGCCAACTATCTCATGGATGAGATCAAAAAGCAAGTAGATGTAATAGACATTGAGTTTCCGGTTTCAGAGTTGATTGAGTTTGTTACGTATCTTTTGCTAACGTAAGTATTATTTGCATGGGTATAGTTTAATAGAATGTTGTTTGATAAATTAACTTATTTTGTACTTTGTTGTGTATCTTTATAAGATGGTTCAAAATATTTTTCTGTCTGACTTAATGCATAGGAGGTATCCTGTGTAGTTTGGCTATATGTGAATCAGGAAAAAGTGAGCTGACAGCTATTGATGAGTATGTTCATAAGCTTTTCATAGTGTTCATATTTGAGTTTAGATTGAGTAGGAAGTCGTGAGATGCTCGGAAGTAAATGCAAAATTCCCAGAAGTACTATCAATCACATGGTATCTTTGATATGCGAGTCAGGATGCTTGCTTCTGCCCTCATGGCTAACTGTGCATATTTCTTAGGCGAGAACCTTAGATGATGAGTGACTTAATATATCTAAAATATCTACTTGAAAATATTTATGATTTTTTTGTTTTTGTTTTGGGTAGTGAGCTTAGGGATTATGAATATGCTATTGATTTAGTCCGTTTGGCTTATGCGGAACAATAATAAAATTAATATACGGAGAATTCAAAGGCTTCCATCTTGACTCGTTCTGTTATTTTTATGTGGCAGATTGCAAAGAGATGCTTTGCCTCTTTTCAATATGTTGAGGCAAAAGTACAAATCTAGTATCGACAGAGAGGCTTCATTTCATGAGGTACAACATATGCTTCAACAAAAATTATTATCTGTAGTTTTTGATGTTTGATGAGGTTGCCAGCAGACCTGTCTTGTTATTATAGTATATTGCTGCTAGCTGATTTAATCTCCACATTTAGCTATTAGATGAAATCGCCTCAGTGTTCTATGGTGTGCAACGTAAAAGTCCCTTGGATGGAGTGTTTGGTGACTTGTTTAAGGTAAATGTAATTTGCTGATTAATACAAAATTCCAGTAATAGAGGCAGTTAGATAAAATTTCTTCTTGTAATCGTAATGTTGACTGTTTATGTCACACTTCCCGTGCGGTGCAGATGATGGGATAGGGGGAGTTTAAAACAATGTCAGACTCGTCACGCACTCTGGAATAGCAAACGTCAACCAGGGTTTTGTCTGATGATGGATATGGTAGGGACTTCCAAGAAGCTTTCAGCCTCGTCTTGTCCTGATATCTATTGACTTGCCTTATTTGTTGTTAATGCGGTGTTATAAGGACTTCCAGTTAGATGTTGAAAGCCCCAGCGAATTTTCTTGTAGGATGTATCTGAGTGAGATACTAATATCTGGTAGTAAACTTTGTTTTACGTATGAATTCGATTCCTAATTGTTTGCAATCTGCTTGATACATGGTAGACAATGATGTGCCACTATTGAAATAAGGTTGTTTTTGGTCAAAATTTTGGCCGGAAAATCTGCCAGAAATGTGTCAGAAACCTAATTTCCGATCATTATTTAAAAAAAAACACAATTTTATGTGAAAAATGGATATAAAAAGCTCCTTTTAGATGGCCTTACAACAAGATTCCAATCGGAAGGGGATGAAACCCAATTTCCGATCAGGTAAAAAACAAGCAAAGTGGGTGACACCCCCAACAGCTAACATAGGATGACAATCCTAATATATCTTCTCTATGCTCCTACATAGGCAATTGATTCGATCCGCTTACCCGTATTTCACCCCATTTTGCTAGTCTCTCTGCAACTCTATTGTATTGATTTGGAATTTTAAGCACATATCCTTTAAACAGGTTGTTACACTGCATCATATCATGTTTGAATTGTTTAAATAACAAATTTTACATCTTCATGACTCAAACAACTTTCAAATTTTTTTTGAGGGTCTGAACCAACTTTGATTCCAAAATATAGAAAATAGGACTTGAAATATGTTTGAGTTGTTTAAATATCAAACATGACATTTTCCCAACGTAAACAAGTTTTAAACTTTTATTTTGAGTGTTTGAACCAACTTTGGTAGCAAAATCTAGAAAATAGGAATTTGAACATGTTTGGATTGTTTAAATGCAAAGCTTGACATTTTCACAACTCATATAAGTTTCCAACTTTAAAACCTTCTATTTCAGTAGTTGCCTAATTTAAGACCTCCTATTTGGCACAACTAAGTTAGGCTTATCAAGTGGTGTCCCGCCTCAGGTTCGACGATGTTTTTTTTTCTTCTGCTTCACTGTCTTCATCGCATTGTAGATATCGGATAGGTGGGCTCCTTCCCCAAGGACACCCTCTTAATTAGCCATAAAAATATGAGTTAGCAGTTTAAAGTAAATCTCATAAAAATCTATAAAACACACAATTATCTTAGGTCAAAACATTATACCATTTTTTTTGCACATGCGTGCACACACTTGAATCCGAAGTGATGGATTGGCGGTCCTCTTCTGTTGACCTTCTGAGTTGATTCTGCAAGTTTTGTGTCTGCACCTCCTGAAACTCCGATGTCTTATCCGCTCGATCATCTTTGGCCAGAAGACTTCCCCCATGAAATCGAACTTCGCGAAGCCATTCCCATGAGTTGAGCGAAGTGAGTTGATAGAATATGAGAACACTTCCCCTTGAAGCATTTGACGACCTTTGAATCATCCTCTGGTCAAAAAAAGTACTTCCCTTGCGACAAATTATGTGTGTTAGATAAGCTAATTATAAGTTTGGAAAATGTAAACTTCAAGCCTAAATAAAGAAAACCTTGAATTTGTTAAACAACCTCTTGTAAACGTCACTTGGAAATTCGGAGTCCTTAATCTAGGGCCCACTCCAATAGAGGCTTGTGATTGACTTCACCTCTTTGTTCATACCGTGTGGGTCAAATCAGAAATGAGAATACCAAACAATTTAGAAAATCATATCATCAAATAAAAATTGTATAATATTACACTTGCAAATATTTCAAGACAATAACCGAGTTTGACTTGCCAAATAGGTGGAGTAGATGATGAGAATCCGCTCTCCAACTTCTGGGTTCTGAGACGGATCTTCCTGAGACTTGACATCACCCACAGGTTGTGGACCGCATCTGAAGTCCACAACCTCGTCAAAATAAGCTCCCAGGTCGACTAGCGCTGGGAATGGAGTTTACATCTTTGAGCTTCGCTTAGATGACACACCATGTGATGTATGCAACCGCATCAAACTGAACGGGTTGATAGTTAGGGACTCGCCAGACAACTGGCCATCGTCTCCTAGCTAGCTGGGGAGTTCAAGTGGTGCCTTGCCCTTTTTTTTATGGGGGTGAAGGAAATATGCTTGCAAGTCACAATAAAAAGGATTCGTTAACTAAATGCCAAGTGCAAACTCATAATCATATTTCAAAATCGAACTCACCACAAGTATAGATTGATGTATAAATCGACTAAAACTCAACATACATGAATGTATAAATCAACACAATCAAAATTCAAAATTAAATAAACCACATACATGAATATATAAAATCAACCAAAATTTATCAAAGTATAAATTGATGTACAAATTTAACACAATCAAATTAGCCCTGAATCAACTAAATCACATACATGAATGTATAAATAAAAAAACATTCATCCAAGTACAAATTGTGTATAAGCGTAACACTAAAAACTAAAAATCAACACAATCAAATTCATCCTAAATCAACTAAATCACATACATGAATATATAAATCAATTAAATTGAATACTTACTTAAATTAGGAGTGGGATTGAGAGATTTACGAGAATGTAGGAGCTGAGGTTTAAGAGATTTAGGGTTTGGAGGAAGATATATGGGTAGGAGCTGGCTTAGGTGGTCGCCAGAGGACGTTCATTTTAATAAGTTTGAAATTATTTATTTTAAATTACACTAGTGGAAATTTTCAAACCCAATACAGACGACTTCAGTTTATGATCTGAACTATTTTAATTTTAAATGATGGAGTTAAATATTTGAAATGTTTTAAAGAGGACATGACAAATAATTCTACAACAGACACTGTATACATCTCAAACATGTAATTTAGTGTATTCATATCATTAGTAAAATAGTTTTCTAGAGGTGATATGAATGATTGCAAAATCAAAAAATCTTAAATGTTGATGATTTGTTGAACAATGCTCCTTTTATAGATAACATATCTTATTATTAAGTCTTCCATGAACCGTTCATGATCATATTACTAAACCGGATGCTTAGGATATTGGTTTGAGTGAGAGCATATTTTCATATTTAGTAGGTCATTTATTGAGTTCCATATTATGGCTTGAACAATATGTAACTCTCATTCCATGAATGATAAACTGTTTAATTTATTATATGATTTCCCTATTTGTAGCAAACCGATTGTGTCAACAATGGTTTCTCTATGTCTTGCCACCTTCACCAACCGCGATTCGACAATGTGGATAACGATGGATGACCTAGCACGCCCTACTGGGTGACCCAGCCTACACAAACTCAAACCATGGTCATCAGTATCAGTTTGTGATAAAACCATTTTTTGTAGTCCCGGTTTTGTTAAAAACCGAATAGCAAGCCCTGCTGCTTCAAAGTCTGACCTATCTCAAAGCAGGTGATTCTCTGTCTTCAATGACGATGGCTCTCCCATTGATCAAGATTTGGTTTGATGAGTGTCATCCCTGACCAGAGAGATACAACAGATGCAGTTTTAGCTTACAGATGCATCATATTCTGAGGACCAACCGGGCCAAATGTCACATTCTAGAAGCACCCAGTTTGCCAGACAGAAATGCAATGAGAATTAGAAAACGACACTTTGGCTTCCACCCCCAAAAGTCAATCAAAGAATGTGACTCAGATAATATTCACACTTACATGGAATTTTTATATATTAGAAAGTCAAATGCGTATAGAAAATGAGGTGTTGGATACTGAATTATAAAATAATGAAAACAAAATGGAATTATGAAAAAGCGCGTGGGGAAGAGACTGTGGGAAGAAGTAGAACCCATCAGCTTTGGGTAGCTAGAAGAGGCTAATGAAGTCTCACTCAGCTCATGACGTGTGGACCTTGCCTTGCCACCATGTACAAAATTCTAGCTGTATTTTCCCAGTCCAAAAAATCGAATGTGATGTTTTTTTTTAATGGGCTATGAATCAAGCCACGTGTAGCTCTGTCGCTATTTTCATTTTGTGGTGATGATAAAATACAAATTAGATAGCGGCCTCAAACTCATCTCAGAAATTCTTATTTTTGGTGCGGAAATTGTTTACGGTGAAAGATACTCACTGTTTTAAATAGAATAAAATTATAAGATAAATATGAAGAAAATATCTATACATTTAACTATTTGTGAAACTAGAACTCTTACCATTTAGCCAGTACTGTGGTGGCAATAAAAAAAACTAATTAATAAATTGTCGCAAACTCTGTGAGACATAAGAATTTTTAGGAAAATTGTGGGAACTTAGAAGGCCAAACTATATAATTTCATATATTGAAGCGTGGTAATAGATAATCAAATAGATTTGTACTCATTACCATGTTTTTTTATAAACGTGGTAAAATATGCTAAAATTAATTAAAAAAACTATATTTGCCACTTGTTATTTAGAATGATGATAATAAATTGTTATTTAAAAGGGTGGTAATAGATTCATTACCATAATAAGTGTGGTAATAAGTTTACATATTACCACCCTTATAAATAACAAGAGTGGTAATAGATGTCTGATTTATATTCATGAATTGTGGAGGAATAAGTTCACTTAAAATATATATTCATGAATTGTGAATGAAGTGTCTGATTTATGACAACTAATAGATGTCTGAATTTTGTAATGTTTCAGAGGTCTGAAACGATGGTGTGGATCTCGAGCCAGAGTCACGTGGGAGTTAGTGACGGTACATTTTCAATATTAGTAATAGTCCATTGTATTTTCATCATTTATTTTGTTCAAAAACTAATTAGAGGTGTTCATCATTTATTAGTGGCAGCAACAGCCTCATAAGAGTATGTTGTGCGGCTAATATGTCTGTAGAAATATGCGGCGTATCATTGAGGGTTTGTCCTCTCAGGCAGACACTAGTCGTTTCGGTCTACAACAGTTATAATTGTAGTTGAAATCATTTCGTTTATACTAATTTTAATGTGATCAAGTATAATATTTTTTAATTATATTAATAATTTATACTTATTTACAGTTTTTTGACCAAGGAGACGAGGGACTCGCACCTTATGAGTTGTCGAAGATCGACTCAGTGAGGGAGGACATTGCGGTGCATGTTATGGAGACGCACCGGAATTCCATAGCCAGTGGATTTGTAGTCTAGGTTTGATGTGTACGTGATACTTGAGACATATAAAAGATTGTGTACTTTTTCTAATAAATTTTGAATGTTTTGTTTTGCTTATATAAAATTGTATATATTATAAAATTGTTAAATAATTAAAATATATTAAATTACAGATTTAATTAATCCGTAATTTAATTTAAAAATAAATAAATGCACCTATTACGACGCTCTGTACTTTATCAATTACGACGGTCGTTTTCACCATGCTTGTGAAACGTGGTGAATGCCTTCAAATAAGCGTGACAATAAGCTCCGATCTGTAGTAGTGAACCATATCAATTAATCCGGTTTATATATGTTCTTGTTTGATTTTGAAGTCAGTTTACAGGAGTTCCTAACAAATGATTTTAGGAAGAAGGGGAGCTACTTTGAAGTTATCCATTCTTGATTTTGCTTACGGTTAAGTTTCCTCACTCTTTGGTCTTTTTCTCAATGAGAAACTAATCTCTCAAAATATGTTCAAAGGTGTCCTTGTGATCATTAATTCTTTTTTTTTAATTTTTTATTAAAATATAAATTACAAGACACACATCCAACCATTAGGAGATTCGAATTCTCTGATTGTGAAAATTGTCAGAATTTGTGATCATTAATTTATTATTATGTTTTGTCATATATCACAAAGTAATTCTCTCTCTACACTTTGTTCTTTGTGGCAAGAAGGAACTGAAAGTTTCAAATTGTAAACGAAACTAATACCCACAAGTACATGAAAGGTGAGAGCTATACTAAAACATTTTGTTGAAATATAATACTGTGAAAATGTCTCTTTCACGATATCTGCTATAAGTGTATTGCCTATTAAGTTTTGAGAAGTTCCCTCAACTGTAAAACAACAAACATTTTATTTTTTGAATAAGTCACTAATTGTATCCTGGTTAGAATCTAGTCATGTACTGGTTTTTTTTTTTAGGAAAAATAAGATATGAGGTGCCATTTTAAATAAGTTAAATAAGGGATCAGACAAAAATACATATTTTTGTTTTTTTTCTTTTAAGTTTATGGGGGGCTTGAATTTAGGGTTTTTAGGGTTTAGGTTTTTGTTTTTTTTATTTAAAAATTTTAAGGTATTTAGAATTATGCCTTAAACATCAAAAACATTAAAACAAAAAAAATAAATAAAATTATTTTATTTTGGCGATTTCTCATATAACTTATATAAAATATCACCCTATATCCACTAACCCCTGACAAAAGAGTTAATCATGTGTGATGTAAAAGAATCTATTGTTGTATAAGTCCCTTTCACTCAAACGTCATTTGAAGATAAACATTATACGACGCTTTTAATTAAAACTGTTGTGTAAAATATAACTACATGCAACGTTTTTCGACAAAAAATGTTGTATAATGTTTAAAACAACGCTTGTTATTAAGAAACATCATGTATAATTATACTTAAATATAATGTTTTTGATTTGAAACGTCGCTAAAACTTATACTCAGAGATGGCGCTTATTTGTACTAAACATCACATAATGTTATTTTACATTTATTATTGATAAATTTTTATATGGTATTTTTATTAAAAAAACTCTGTGTTAATTATTATTATTTTATTTTAATATTAATTGAATTGAATTTCTAATTTAATTATCAATTGTATTAATAATCAAGAATTAAATTATAATCGACTACACATATGATGAGAAAATGATTTAATAGAAATAATATGATACAATATTTTAAATATAATTAGAAGATATTTTTAATAATTAAAAGTACAATATATAAATAATATTTAAAATTACATAATTTAAAATTCATTAACATTTCAACTTCTCGAATTTCAAAGGTCCTCGTTGACGGTCCGGTGATGCGTCAAAGCAGTTCGGGTCATTGCATCTTGAACTTCTACTATTTCATCATTTGTGTACTTTTGTTCGCCAAATGAAAAAATTTGCACGTAATGAGAAAGTAAATTGTTAAAAAATAAAACTGTGGTACACATTATTGGATAATATTTTATATAATTCTAAAAAGTCTCAATCTTGAATATCCTATGTAAAAAATTCTAGAGATTGCGCCAACCGGTATAGTATGTCGCACAAATTGCTTGACATTATATCCACAAAACTCAGTTTTATTTGATTGTTGTGAATCAATAAAAAATATAAATTCATATCATTTTTTAATTCTCGTATAACATATAACACTATTGAAATAAATAAAAATAATAGACAAATTAGGGATAAAATATAAGTTCATATAGTTTTTTTATTATAGTATAACATTACAAGGTTGAAACAACTGTCCACCCTAATGCAACCAAAATACTGCATAAATTCATTCTAATCATGTTAAATTTGACATATTTCAATATTTGTAGCCCTAATTAAGTCGGTATCATCCTATTGCAATGTAAAATAGATAATATTCCAACAAAAATTAATAAAACTGTATTTAAAAACATAGTCATATACTAAATTTGAAATGTATTTTGAACTCACAAATATCCTATATTAAATTTTATTATACAATTTTTATTATGTAGTTTTTTGTGCACCCAAATAAAAATTTATGGAGCTGCTATTGTTTTACATAGTAATAGTTTTACTTTGGTGTAGCTAGATCACAAAACAAATTGAAAATTGAAAATCTAAATTTTTTTTAAAATAAAATATATATTTTTCTTAGTTGTTTACTTACTCTCTTTTGCTTACTAATTAATTACAATTTCATTACTCACCAAGGCATTTTCATGTCTGGTTACTAAGAAATGCGCTCGCGAGAATGTGATAGCAAATCAATAATGTTGAGAGATTTTGCCACTTCACAAATTAAACGTGACGGACAACAAAACAAAGAGACATGAGATTAACCCAGTAAAGTGTGTTTGAGACAAGAGCGTAAAAACTAGAGAAGAAAAAATTTCCACTCTTAAGGCTCTGTTTGGTTTAAGGAAAATTAGATAGAAATGAAAATTTAGAAGAAAATTGGAAAAATTCCTTGTTTATTCATGAGAAAGAAAATTTTATGATAAATTTAAAGAAAAATTAAGGTAAATTAGAAGAAGTTTGAAGTATTTCTTCAAAATTTTCGTTGTTGAATTTTCAGGTCGGTTCATATTGGATTGTATCCTGACTGTGACTTAAAAACCCGGGGTTGTAAGTTAAGGTTCAACAATCCAATATAATTCACATCTTCTTTTCCTAACTAGTCGATGTGAGACATTTTTCAAGTGACATACTCAACATTCATTTCAAATCAAATAAGAAAAAATAAAATGAAATTCATTGTGAAACTATTTTTCCTTCAAATTTCCATTTCCTAAACCAAACGCAGCCTAAGAGAAAGAAACAAATGGCAAGAGTCTAGTTTTTTTGAAACGGAGAGGGTTAGAACCTTAAAATATAATCCATATTATAGGCTTCATTTACCCGTTTTGTTTTCCTTGCATGAATGTGTGTACATGTAACTTGATTTTATCTTTCAAAAGGTTAGATAACAACCTTTGTGTTTTACACATTGCGTGATTCAAAGATTGTGGTTTCATTTCTTAAAATTCTTATTCTACATTCTTCTCTCTTATAAATCTTTAAATTATTTTTTTACAAAAAGGATGCTATAATGTAGATGGAATTTACAGAAGGGGAATAGTTTAAATCAGACAATTAAAAGAACAACAAATATAAGAATCAGACTCTAAACTAATTAACATTAAATCTAGAAAACCAAATTTTTGAAATAGTGCAGATCTTCAAGACAGTATCCTACTGAATAGATTGGAGGATTTTGGCTCTGCAAGGAGGAATGGACTTGAAGATTTTACTATTTCTGGATTTCCAAACAGCATTGTAATTAAGCCCAAGCTGCTATGTAACAGAGACTAATTAGTTTTATTTCTGAGGAACCAAATCTGAAAGAGCTGTTATATAAAAAAAGATCTTTCCATGAAGATAATCTGACTGGGACTGGAAACTTGTTACAAGGCCAAAGAATCAGGTAAGAGATATTCGAACACTGAACATTCAAAAAATGTGATCTAAACTTTCAAGCATGGAGTGGCAGAGGGAGCAGGTATCATCATTCAGAAATTCTAAATGGAGAAGCCTAGACTTTGTTGAGAGCCTCTTATGAGCCGCTAGCCATAACAAAAAAGAATGCTTGGTATGGTTAAATTGTTCCAAACTAAGCTGAATCAAACAGATTTTGATAAGTGCGGCAACAAGGTCTTGTTTAAGTGACTTGAATATCTCCTTTTGAGTATTATCATATATGGCCTTGTTAAATAAATTCCTAGATTTTTACTATTGTTATGTTGTGTTTGGTATATGAAAAATTTGGTGGAAAGAAAAATTTAATTAAAATTTAGTAAAATTATGTGTTTGGTTTAAATGGAAAATAGGATGGAAAGAAAATTATGAAAAAATGTGATTCTTACCTCTAACAAATCAATCCAATCAAATTCAAAGTATCTCAAACAAATAACCACTTCTAGTACAAAATTAAATTAATGTATTTCATCAAGTTCAATGTACGAAGTGATGAATGGTTTATACTTTTCTACATACTTTCCATAAAACTTTCCTTAATCATGGAAAATGAAATAAATTTCTAACATTTTTCCTTGCCATTTTTTAAATAAGAGTAAAATTAGATTAAAATCTTTAAGAATTTCATTTCTTTCTCATTTTTCATCAAATTTTCCTTTCCACCAAATTTTTTCTAAATCAAACAGCCTTAATTAAAGTATCACTTGCTAGATTTGATCTGGGAAAGAGCTTATGTTATACTTTTGAGACATGGCTTTTTGACATGTGGAAATAGTTTTATGTTTTGTACCAGTTCTTTTTTCATTTATTTAAGCTGTTTTGGTTTAAGAAAAATTTTGTGGGAGAGAAAATTTGGAAAAAAAGTGGTGAAATCCAATGTTTGGTTTAAATGGAAAATACATGAGAAATAAAGTTATGTGGAAAATTTGATGGAAAATGTAATTTTAATTCTTAATCTATAATGATGAAACAATCAAATCAAGTTCAGTGGATTTGAAGTGGATAGCCTCTTCTTCTATCAAATTTAATGTATTCGGACAAGTTCAATGTATCCGACAAAGTTCGTCTATCAAGTTCAATGTATCCGATTAAGTTCAATATATCCAACGAGGTAAAAGATACAAAAATGATATGATGTTTTCAGCCACATTTTCCATAAAACTCTCCATCACAATAGAAAATGAAATGGACTCGTTAGAATTTTTCTTGATATTTTCCTTATGAAACCAAACAAGTGTAAAATTAGATAGATTCCTTCAAACAATTCATTTCCTTTCCATTTTCCACCAAACTTTTCTTTCCACTAAATTTTTCCGAAACAAAACACATTCTTATGGAATCATAATAAGATCTTATTTATCTTCTTTAAAATATATACCTTTTTGTATTTGTTGACATCGTATTGTCTGTTTTCATCTCAAAAAAGGCCGAAGATCCTTTATTAATTCGCTTCTTAATTTGCCACATGATGGATTTGAAGTGGGTGAGAGGAGTTGAGATGACGTATTTGAAGGATCGTCTGGTCGGTATTTTATACGAGGTTTGAGTACACGGAGAACTCAGTACAAGTAAATGTCTGAGGTTTCAATCATGAATCATCCTCTTCATGCTCACAACAGTCTTTAGCCAGCTCTGTGCATAATGTGGACATAATTAAAAAAAGAAAATCGAAGTGGTTGTAGAGGAGGCGCGACTGGGTAGACATGAAGATAAGGCTTTCTAATAGTTACTCAATTGCGTAATAACATCAACTAGATGATATAAAACAGATTGTAACTCTAAGAGACAGAAAATAAATAAAAATATAAAAATTTGCGCACAATTTGTGATAGTTGATAGTTTTAACCGTAAACTGGTCAAAAATCACGTGCTAATATTTTTATTCATGTAGACACCTACTAATAGTTTTAACCAATTTTTTTTTGTCCATATGTATTTGTCATTTAATAATTTTAATGCGTATTTAATATGAACAACTACTTCAAAACTTTAAATATTAATTACTTTATTATCATAATCAATAAAAAATACATTTTTCATCGGTTATCATCTACCAATTTTACTTTTTGTACGAATTTTTTCAAAAAAATATTAACCACCTATTTATTAAATTTATTCAACTGGTAGTATTAATTTCACCTTAATCAACTCAAATTAACTTTAAACGATATGTATTAGAGGACGAAGGAAGTAATAACTGTAAATAAATTTTGTAACAAAATATTCATAAAATGGCCACACACTTCCCTCATTAATATTTTTAACAGTATAATATCCTTAAAATAATCACAAATAAACTTTGACCGTGTAACATAACCACAAACATGATGTGAGAAAAATAATTATTTAAGAGAAAAATTATGAAAGACAAAAGTTAAGTGACTTCGGAAAAAATATGTAAGGGAAAATTAAAAAATGGGGTATGTACTATAGTTTATTTAAAAATTACGATCATAATTTTTTAATTTTTAATTTTATGATTTTCTATGTTGATGGGTTTAATTATAATTTTGAAAATCTCAATCCACTCAAAAATTATTTATCCCATTTAAACAAACCTTCTTCCCAATTAATTTAGAAATGAGAAAGTATAAAAGGAAGGTACATATTATCATCCATTTAAAAATCATGTTCATAATTATTTAATTTTTAAATTTATTATATTTTTTGTTACGAGTTACCCCAAAAATAAAATGGAAAATTGTAAAAATAAATAAATAAATTTTAAAATTAATTATTATGACCATAATTTTAAATGGACGATAGTACATATATTATTTTTGTTCTTTCTCATTTGTAAGTTGATTAGGGAGGGGTTTTGTTTAAATCGAACAAATTATTTTTGGGTGTAATTGAGATTTTTAAAATTATAATTAAACCCCGCAGCACATAAGAATCGTGAATTTCAAAATTAAATAGTTATGACGGTGATTTTTAAATGAGAGAAATTAAATACACTTTTGTCCATATGTAAATAATGACTTTAAAATAGAAGAATGATAATTATAGTAATCAGCTGAGAACAGCTTGACATCATGTGCTGACTTTTGTTGACACTCAGACCACATCCCTCACACCTCGTGAGACCCCTCTGATTATAAATACTCCATATCCATACGCACCATCTTCATCACTCACCATACAGCACATCAACTGATCTTCTGCGCTTTCTCACTCCATCCACTTAGGAGACATGGAAAGCATCATCAGCAATGGAAAAACTACTCCGCCAGCCCTCACCATAACCCCGACAACATTTAACTCCTTCTCATCGTCCTTCTCATCTTCGCCCTCCTCCTCCTCCTCTCCACCATCTTCCCACTCCTCGCCAACCACCGCCCTCCCGCCAGCTTCTCCCCTTCCTCCTCAGCCCCAAGTTATTGTAATGAGCCCTTGTGCTGCTTGCAAGATCCTCCGCCGCCGCTGCGCTGACAAGTGTGTCCTTGCCCCTTACTTCCCGCCCACTGACCCCCTCAAGTTCACTATTGCTCATAGAGTCTTTGGCGCTAGCAACATTATCAAGTTCTTGCAGGTACCATTAAAATCAACCTCACATTTTCTTTCTTTTTGGGCTCTCTGATGATTGGTTCAGGAAAAAAGTAAGTGAGTGGGAAATGAGTTTGAAAATTTTTTGATAAATTTATTTGGGGATCATGTAAAATATGAAGAAATGAGTAATTTTCCATTAATGTGTACCTAAATTTTTCATTCTATTTTTCATGCTATTTTTTCTTTGATTTTATCATTTAAACCAAGCAAATGATTTTTCAAGTTTCCCCCCTACATTAATTTTCCCGTCTGCGCTACATGCCGAAGACCTTAATTAGAGAACCTTAATATTTGATACTTATGTCTTTTCTGTCGGAGACAACTTGTCAAATTTGTAGAAAATAAATGTCAACATTTGACAAATTTCAGTTACAAACTGAAACTTTCTCCATTTTTGAAGAGTCTAACCTCTTTAAAGAGGTTGGGTACGTCGACAGTTGCATCATTAAATTCATTTCAGCAACAAAAACAATAAGAAAATTAAAGTCTTTTTCAGTTTATAATAT
>NQLW01000039.1:4645610-4668739 GCA_002312845.1 Kalanchoe fedtschenkoi | reverse complement strand
TTATAAGATTAGATTTGTAAGTCATGATTTTTTAAAATCTAATAAAATTTAACTTTCATTCTCTCTTCACTTTGTGATTTGAAACGATTCATCAAGTTACTCTTACTTAACAATCTCTACCTCCCCTAAAAATTACAACATTTCCCCCCTAATTCTTTACTCCATCAGCCTTCCTAATGGCATGCATGGGTTCAATCCATATTGTTAGTCGTCTTGTGATTTTCTTTGGTCCACTCACCTTGCTCCCACCTTTGCGAGCCACGCGAATTCATTTTTCCAGCGACTTTCTTCATTCTCAGGGTGCGCTTCTACTCGCTATCAGCCTTCAACATGTGTCTCATATCACGCATACACATTCCAAATTAAATTCAGCTCTTATATCATATTAAATTTCATTTAACTCAGTTGTATTATATACTCATTATAAACACTAAAGAAACTAGAGAACTATTAAAAAAGTTGGTTAGAAAAATGTCTATAAGAATGACTAAAATGTAATTATAAAAATTGGTTGAAAAGTGACCGGAAAACATGACAAAAAAGAATAAAAAAATTGATTGCAAAGCAGTCGAAACAAATTGATCGACCAAAAATTAACCTGAAAAGTCATTGAAGTATGACCATAAAGTGTTCGAAAATATTTTTTTAGGGCCTTGTTCGCGCCATCTTAATTTAACCAGAAGATATGACTGGAAAGTGGTCAGAATACATTTTTCTGATCAACTTGCGGCTACATTTCCGATTATGTGGTCGGAAAAAGTGTCTATTTCGATAGTGATACGAGTAACTCATTTTTTTATTATCTGATTTGTCTTTTTAACGTGATAATCAAGCTTTCTAAAGTTCAATTTTGATGAACAATTTACAAAATATAATTGAAACATAAATTAACTTTGGACGACCTTCTATGTGCTCTATATTTTACGTGTCCAAAATATATTGAAGTCTCCTCCTTAGGCCCACATGCAAACAATTCTAGCTAGCTGCCCCACATTCATTCCTTTAACTCCTAGCTACCTCAACAAGATTCGCAATTAAATGTACGAGTAAAATTTAATCACGTAGGGCAGCCCATAAATATATACATATAGTTTTCTGTTATCTCGATATCCTCTGGACGCGTAAAGAATCGTGCAGTCTCCGATCCATCAATTATTTTTTTCCCATGTAATGATTGATACCCTAACTAAAGCATTCTCACGTAAAGCATCACAACGTGTTAGGTATTTGGGATGGTGGATGCCGGTAAGAGGAAAATCTCAAAAAGTTTTCTGGAAGTTGGAGCATTTAGATAGCCAGAAATATCATTATTTTCAATAGTACTATTACGCAACGCAGAGTTGAAGGAAGGTAGTGGAGCTGATCAAAGTAAGACATGTATGCCTGGTGGCTGAAATTTATCTCAAGTGGCTCATCCTCATCCTGTCCGGTCTGCTTGACTATCAGCATTGAAGAAATCAGAAATGAAATAAAATAGACACAAAGGCTGGTTCAACGTAGCGAATGCATGTATCTTTCATAGTGGAAGGAATGATATAACCAGTGTATACATGGCGAATGAATATCAATAAACTTGTCTTATTAAAACAATGTGTTATGTGTAAACTCTCATTCTTTGTGTATCAACCAATGCGGAAGAGCTTAAGATAGACATAGTCTACAAAATTTTAAATTCTGATTAAAAATCAATATAATATGTGACAGATGATGTTAATTGATTTTTTAACATATAGATTGATCACGTGGTGAACTATGACCATCTACAAATTTATCATTATAAGGGATACTTGTATATATTTACGGTGTGTTTGGTTTAGGGGAAATTTGGAGGGAAAAAAATTTGAGGGAAAAATATGGTTTTTCCCATGGAATCCATTCTATTTTTTCTTGTTTGGTTAGGGGTAGAAAATGATGAAAAAACGTTAAAACATTCTTTATTTCAAACAAATTTTTCTTCTTATTTTTCATCTAATTTTCCTACAAACTTTCCTTATCATTTTCTCACAAATTTTTCTTCTTATTTTTCACCAAATTTTTCTTTCTATCAAATTTTCTCTAAAACCAAACACAGCCTTAATGAAACTGAAACATCAAGTATGATGGTTTTAAACCCTACATACACGGGTTTTCTTATTTAATACATCTTACTCGTATTGGTAGTTGGGTGAATTCAATTGCCCAGCTCTGTAAGTATTTACTATATATATGTGTGAAGATGATTAATGCAAATACTAACCCATTTATGTCAGTTCATATGGAGAAGTCATATGCACAAGCAAGTACACAGCAAACTTTTGCTAGTTGAAGGGTTCTGGTCACCTCATTTTCAATGAGAATGAGTTTAATTAGACAGAATTGGCTAACTTTTAATGTGCATACATATACTTTGATACGTGTACTGCTGAATTGCATTGTGGACCTTATCTGAGGTTAGGGATGAGAGCATATGTGATCAGCAATGGCAGTTTGGTTACACATGATGAGAGACTTTTTCTATCATATATATTTCCATGTTCTTATTATGGTGACCCGCTCGCTACTTTATGTGACCCTGGATCGGATGATGCACAGAGGTCAAATTGAAGACGCGGCTTGCCTCAATTAGCTCTCCCTTTTACATACATATGTGCTTTTGAATTAGGATAACCCTTTTATTGCTGTAAGTTCATCTGTTAATGTTGATTATGAGGTTTTTTTGTGAATAAAAAAAGCTTATATTAAATTATGACGATTGCAAAATCTAATTTTGGAAGTCACCGTGAAACTATACCCCCAAATTCAATATTATTAAAATTAGAAACCCTAAACAATTGATGGGAGACGTGACCTCACGGGTCAACTGTTTGCTGTTGGTTTGTAGTGCTGGTTGAGGCAGCATTTGGTCTCTACTATTTGATTTGTAGTTTCCATAATATTCTTTCTTCAACTAGTGGTAGATCAAAGCCTAGCTGTAGCAATAGCAGTAGGAGATCGATACATGCATGCACATCAATGGATCAAGTGTGGAATGAGTATGAAACCTTGAATTTCAAGATCGCAGCAATTCATACAAAAGTGAAAAAGGTTGTTACTACTAACTAAACAGGTTGATCATGAATGCACTTGAAAGAAACCAGTCCGCCCGTGTGCGCCATATTTGTTTATGTGAATGCACCGATTAAATGATTTGACGTCTGCTACTTTTGGAAAACCAACTAGGGTTTTTATATATTGTTGTACGTGATGTATGTTGGTCATTATAAACTCTATCGAGACTTCTAAAAAGATCTCTCAGATTATCACTCAACTTGTTGTCTTTTTGTATTGTAAGTGAAAAGTAATTTTTAATAATCTCTTTAGGATTTTTATCCTGTACACTAATGTCAGATTATATCAGTTGGTATTTATCAAAAACAGCCGTGATATTTAACAAAATTAGACAGTTTTCAACTTTAAAAATCAACAGATAGCATATTCTGAATGGTTGATTAAAACTAAAGCAACACCGTTTAATAATGGCTTCAAATTACTCGACAGTCTTGGATCTTTATTATATAGTTCAAATCAATTTTAAAAAAATTATATTTGATACGTACTCGTTTTAAAGGGTATAAATTTAAGTTACGAGTTGAATTTGAGTTATTTGCAGTCCATTCATATTTATTTGTAATAATTTTACTATTCAAATTCAAAACAACTCAACACAATCCATATTCAAAATTTTTAATCTGGGTAAATTCATTTAGCTTTATCATAAAGAAATTAGGCTGGGTTCACTTTTGAATCAATCTAAATTTATTTTACGTGACCCAAAGATTAACCCAACATAAAATTTCCAATTCAAAACACAATTAAAATTTAAAATTTTGGTCAATCTATTTATTTATCTTATAAAGAAATTTTATAATCTTTCCAAGAACAAGCTTGAAATTAAGTTGGGTATATTTTATTTGATCCAAACATCAATCCAACTTAAAACTTCCAATTCAAAACTCAAAAAACTTAAACTTAATCCAATTCACAATAGTTTATTTGAATTTATCGGGATGGGTTTTTGGGTCTAACTCAAACTACTTACACCTCTACTCATCTGTTAATTTTAAACAAGTTTGTAATGAGATGTGTACATAAGTCTTCTAGCAGCAGATACAAGTTTGTTTATTTTTTTTTCAAAATTACCATATAATTTTTTTATCAATTATATTTTACTTTCTTAATTGTTTTTTATTTTACTTTACTCTTAAGACTACTTTGTTATAACAGCAGTTATGTTTATATAAAACACTATTAATTAAAAACCACAATTTTCTCAACTACTATTATTAACTTTGGCTTTTTCCATCCATACCATACTTCATTAGAAGCGATTTTATACATGAAACCTATTTTTAGCAACAATAGTTTCTCTTATTCTAAAAACACTGTCAAATAATAGCGGTTTGTATACATAACTGTTGTTGCAAATGATATTTTTTCAAAAAAATATGATAATATGAAAAATAAATAAATAAGAGGGAGGATGATTTTGAAACACAATCTAGATATAAACAAATTATGAGTCTTGGACGGTATGTATCAATTGGTATCTAAACACGTGCCGGATACCGCGCCATCTGAAGTAATAGCTCCGCCTTAAAAATTGTCGCTCTTCACTACTGTGTTTCTTGTCTTTGATTGTATAAAAATAAGGAATTGAAGTGATGTGAAAAATATAAATATCACATCTATATTTACATCAAAATTTAGCTATTGATATTTGATCCGTGGGCCAAGCCTAACAGCTGAGTTGGTGGACTTGAGCTAGTGGTTCAAAATCAATGGGTATTAGTCATGTGTTGTATCCATGGATTCAACTCGTATGGTTTATTTGATTCAGGCGCAGATTAAATCAGATCATATATAGACCGAATATAATCTTATTTGATTTTTACTCAACTTAATATTCACAACTCGATTAACTAATTTAATAGGCAGGATACTAATAATCTCTCACTTGCACATAAACTATTTACAAATACTCCCTTTTATCCAACAATATGCTGAATGAGCATAAGAAATATTGACATGTTATCCTTATAAGGCTCATTTGATTTTTCGATCTCCGTGTAAGCCTGCATATCAAATGATTGATTTTCAGTCCGTTTGAGCACGACCTTGCATTTTCAGTCTTAACTCATTGAGGGACCCAAAAATATTTTTCTCACAAATGAGTGTGACAAATCCATTGTGCTAGCTCACATTTCTCATCAAGATTCATAACATGCCCGAAATTCACCTTATAATTATCGGGTTGAGTGGTAGCATTTGATGATTTCAAAGCGGATACTCCACAAAATGAAACTATGATCAACTCATATTAAGGACTATGCTCGTATACTATGAGATATACTGATAACACAAAATTTTTTATAATAATCTTATGGGACAGTCCAACACATATTGTCCAATATATGTATTCATGTCATTAGATTGGTGAACTAATTTATAACATTTTTTATTTTTATGTGTTCAGACGCACCCTCTTGGCAAATCATTCCTGTACTCTCACGTCAAGATGATGAATTCATTTTCAGTACAAATTGGTAATGTTCATATACAATCATCAAAAAGATGTAATTGCCCTAAATTAGCAGACTCTCACTCCCCTTAGATAAATGGTGAATTTGTTTGGGTCGAGAACAATCCAAAGTCGATTTCAAATGATGTGTTCTCAATGTAAATGTTTGATTTTTTTTAATTTGTTTGGTGTTTAGAGCCACTCCTCCTAGTGAATCATTTTTGTAAATTCAACCAAAAATTAATTGGCGAACTCCTCTTTTAGCCCAAACTGGTTATGTTTATATACAATCATCAAAAGATGGAACTGAATTTTAGTGAACCCAAAAGAGCAAACCCCTACTCCCCCAAAAAAAATAGTGAATTTATTTGATTTGAGAACAATCAAAAATCGAACTCCCCAAACAAACAGTGAATTTATTTGGTTTGAGAACAACCAAAAATCGAAACCCACAATGATTAATGTTGCTCACAATATTTTTTTTTAAAAAAAAATCATTCTAAAAATCAAACCTTTTTATTGAGAACACACCATTTGCATAGAGAATACACTAATTTTACGCAAAAAAAATCAGAGAACAAAATACTAATTGTGAATCCAGTTCACAAGTAATGATATACTAGGGAATCAAACACACAATCAACCAGTTGTTAATCCATTTCACCAGAAAAACTAATGTTGCTTGACAATAATAAAAAACCGTTTGACTTTTGCAAAATCTAGTCGGGACACACTTAATAGTGCCACATGAAAATAGGTAAATCTATTTTTCTTTAATGAAAGCCAAAATCGATCAAATAATAGTGAATTCAGTACACCGTACTTTCAACCTGTGCATGCCATTAAAAATCTCCATTTTCAAAAAAAGGAAGGTTTTCGCACAGAAAACGCCAACTTTTTTTATTGATATAATATTACAAAACACACATCCCCTATCAAAAGGAATTCGAAATCTGATAGTAAAAATTTTCAGGAATCACCTCTTGCACTTTTTACCACCAGTTCACACCACTAATGGTCTAAAAACACCAACTGAGGGAGAAGAGACCACCAGATTTCTAGGTCTCCAAATTGAATTCACTTAAAATCAAGGGCCAAATGATGCAACATTTTTTTAAAGTACATAAGACCGAAAACTTGCACACAAAAAAACGAAGAATTCCAGGAAAGGAAGAAAAATGCTCATAAACGTGAGTCCTCTCTACTTCCAAATTATTGAACCTAGCAACGGTGAACACTAATCAAGAACTCAAGAGTCTAAACCAATCTAGCTATTACCCTTTAAGCTATAATTGGCAACATTAGAAAGTAAAGATAATCTATCTAAACTTGGTTAAGATTTATTTATCATCAGCTTGTCGGTATTTTTAGATTTCTCCATTAATTCTTATGAGTGAAACACAACTCTTTCTTCATATATATTTTGACGAACACTCGAAATGCGTAGAGATTCTGGGATGCAAATGTAAACGGGACTTTAGCTTTTGAAAGCGAAGCTTGTAGCTTTGTCTGGTCTCTGCTTTATTACGTATATATACTTGGCCACGAATCTATCATGATATTGCTGTCTCTTCTACTACTTTTTGGTCATGAATTACTTACTACAGGTATTTCATATTGCATTATTGATGAAGACGATCAGGCCAATTCATCAATGGAAAACAACAACACACAGCTTACGCTTCCTTTTTGCTGTCCGCCATTATCAAAGCTTTCTCAAGATGCACGTATGAATTGATCGTCCAGGTTTCTCACTAGATTATCTAATTCAAGTGGGCGGGTTTTTGCATTAATATTTTACGCGTAGTATGAATTTAATGGAGTCGAAAGAGACTGCGAATCTTAGACAGATAAACTGAAGCTAATACGTCAACCAATTGTGAAGATAATGACTTTTCATTGATTAATATCTCCGTGGAGTTTATCTACCAAATTATCATCCAAGGCCAAGGGGTGGATGGCCTCTCTCTGACTTGCCACCATTTCTTCGATCCTTCTCATTGTATTCGAAACTTATGCCAGGCCACATCAGCAGTAAGTCTTGATATTTTTTTTCTTCTCATTCAAACCTGATTGAGATTTGTAACACATACTTCTAATATTATAATGAGTCGTGTCGTATAGAAAAATTAAGCTGTATATATTGTTAGGGGAGAGATCCGTTAAGACTTAAAACATGTAATTTCGGTGAGATCTGTGGATAATTATTTTTTTCAACTAAAACAAAATATAATTTCTAATAATTTGGACTAAAACATATAATTTTATTCATTCAATTATTTATATTTATTCTAATATTTATAATTTTATTATTGGGGAGATATCACTTTAAGTTGAACCTTATGGATAATTTTGTATCAATCATTTTGTTTATTTTTTAATTTTATTTATTATATTTTATTAGTTTTCTGTGACTCATTAAATGTGACGGTATGGATATGTGTGATTATGTCTTATATTTAATGGGTAAAATAGAAAATTGAGTTTCTATTTTTTTTACTCCATATTTAAATTTTTCATTATTAATTATGAAGAGTTAGTCCGATTTCTGTTAATATATAAATTATTTTGTCTACTATTGTTCATCATCGGATATTATATGGTGCACATTGTGCATCAATTTTCATTATTCTCCGTCTACATAATTTGATGAGCGGTGATTCTTTGATGTTGATGTATTAATCTCATTTTGATGCATTGTCAAAAAAAACTCCAAACTATATATATTCACAATATGGAAAACCAAAACTGTTTATCTTCTTGAGAATATTGAAACTATATATGTCCAAAACTAAAAATGTTATCATTGTTCAAAAAATTCACCAAATTCTCTTAAATCCAGTGTTTTTGGGTCAATGTTTGAATACATCATCGAAAATTTGACAGTGATTGCTTTACGGTCTAGATCTAGCGGATGATATGATTGACTCCTGTTTACATCTTGGCTTCTTCATCATCAATACAACTCCATCTCATATCCATGTTCACTCTAAAAAAATTCAGTTTTTCACACTGCAAACACATGTTCACTGCAACAATTTGTACACTACAGACACATGTTCATTGCCAAAAATTAAGAAAAACAAATGTTTACTGTCCAAAAAAATACCCAATTTCGTATACTATAAACACGGGGCCACTGCAAAAAAAAAAAAATCTCAAACCCATGTTCACTTACTAATGAATATCTATCATTAATAAGGGAATAAGACTATGTCTAACTGCATATCTATTTGTGGTGTTGCCACATAAATAGCTAGGAGTAGGGTTGTCAATTGGGTCGGGTAGACCCAGATCCGGACCCGTCCAGACTCATTTTTTTAAGATCTGGGTCTATCCATTTGGGTCTATGGACCCGTTAGGGTCTACCCATTTGGGTCTTGGATTCATTAGGTTTTATCCATTTGGATCCTTATAATTGTTCTCTTTGGGTCTATTTGATAATTAGTTTATTTAGATCTGAAATAAAATAATTTTTTATAAAAAATTAAAAATATCAAAAATAAATTCTAAAAAAATAAAAATAAATTTTAAAAAATAAAATATATTTTTTAAAAAATATTTATAAAAAATAAAATATATTTTTTAAAAAAGAGTTACTTTTAAAAAATAAAATTTATTTTTTATTTAATTATTTTCAAAAAATTAATTTCATTTTAAAATAAATTTAAATATAAACATATATTTTTCATAATTTATTATTTTTATAAACAAATATTTATTATTTATTTTATTTGATAATTTTTATTAGAAAATTTATTTTGGGTCTAACGGATTCAAATAATGAGTTTGGGCTTGGATCCAAATTTATTAAAATATTAGGTCTGGATCTGGGTGTGGACCCAAATGAAATGGGTTTGGGTCTGGGTCTGAGTCCTTCCAAATGGGTATGGACCGGACCCATTGACACCCTTAACTAGGAGTGTAAATAAAAATCGATAATTCAATATGACCAAATCCATGAGCCAATAGGTTTGGACTAAGACTATGTCCAACTATGTATCTATTTGTGGTGCTGCCAAGTAATTTTACTGTTGTAGTTAGGAATGTAAATAAAAACTGATAAATCAATGAATTGAATCAAATTGAACTATAGATATGTTTCGGTTTGGAGTGTTAGTGGTTCGGCTAAAGTTTTATTTTTTGAAAAATAGATGACTAATGGTTCGGTTCGATTTTTTATTTTTTTCAAACTGAACTATTTCACTATATTTTAGATCATATATAATTTAATTAAATATATAATATAAATTATTACCTCTATGATATTATTTATATAAAAATCTCCTCTTTAGTTAATCACTTAGTAAATAAAGTTCATAAAAATAAATCGAACAAAAAAAATTGTATGATTTGATTCCGTTTGATTTGAAGCTAGCGGTCTGTTTGGTTTTAAAATTTTCAAATCAATTACGACTGGTTTGAATCCGAACCAAACCGTTACTCCTTTGGTTGTAATTGTATAGTTATCAAATTAAGTTTTGTAATGTGTATTATGTAGGATAACTGTGGTATAGTTTCCAAGGAGAAAGAAAGAGCAATTTGATGCTTGTGATGTTGAACTGATCTGGAAAAGAAATTATCCAAACACATTAATAATGCACGCATACATATATATGTCTCTCGTCTAATAAGGAATATATCATTATTCATTTAATGAATATAGATATACAAATAATGAATATAACAATTCATTTAGTAACTATAAATTTATCTAGTAAATATTTTTTATTTTTTTATATATTAATCAAATAAATATAATAATTTATCTGTATGAACATTCATTCTTATTTGATGAATATAAGTGCATAACTAATTAACATTTAGGGAATAAAAATATATAATTTAATTAATATAAAATATACAATTTTTAATTTATTTATAAGTTTAATTGAATTTTTATGAACAGAAATAATACATTTTTTAAATTTTTTTTGATTTATTTATTTTCATTTTTTTACTATTTATATTGGATCGAGTTTGACCGAATGAGCCAACCTTTGACATAAAACGACTGTCCCTGCACTGAAAAGTTTGCGTTATTTAATTTTATCCAATTTAATTACATATATGATTTAATTGCAATCTAAAACTATTGAATTCATAAATTGAAAATTTAAGGTTCAATATCAAATTTTGAACAGACCTATCAATTGTAAAAAACCCAGTAACTTTTGGGGCTCTAGTGAAATGGGCTACCTGTGGATTCATTAACTTCGCTCCCATCACCTACCACCTCAAATCAGACTGAGAGTAACCCAAAATCTGAAGCCTTAACATAAAAACTAGAAAGAAGACAATAGGGAAGCTCAAAATATTGCGAAATTCATTTGAAGAAAATGGTCAAGTCGACTAATGATGTAGTGACTGATGTCCACATGAACACCAGCACGCCTGCTAATGAAGGCACAAAATTTCCAGACAGCATTGAATAGCCATCATCATGATCACAACAAAAGGCGGAGAGAAGCAGACATTGATTGATTTCATTGGAGTTTACCTTGCGGCAGCAGGCTGTTCCTCTCTTTCTTTGTCCATGGCTTTCCTTGCCAGTTCATAACCAGCAAAGTTCATGGCACCGAGGGGTGCGATCCAGAAGAATCTGGGTATAGCTCCTTTGAACAAACCGAGGGGTCCTTCGCGACGAAGTATGGAGAAGGCTATCATGGACATTGATATGCGGCGGCCACCTGGTGCAGTCATCATTCTAGTTTTCATCACATCGAACGGTGTGGTGGCAACAGAAGCCACACCACCTGACAGAGCACCTACTAGAATTGTCTCCCAGGGTTCCAGCTCCCTTCCCAGAAGTTTTTGTGCAGCCTAAATTGACCAAAGGATGAGAAACCTATAGTCATTGCTCTAATATCTGAAATGAGAATGGTATATCCAAATGTATCCTGTGTCTAATAAACGAGTGTGACACATTAAATATACTTAAAGCGCCTAAACACGCCACAGCCTCACGAACCACAATCCAAAATGAACAGCATACAGCCCGCTCCAGCATACAGCATACTCAGTTTTGGTAAGAACTACATAATGATACTGTCACTTCCATTTTTGGCTTCAGGACCTGATTTTGAATCAACAAATTAACAAGGTTCTACACTCATTTTTCTTTCAATACTATTTAGTTTACTACTGGCAGGATTATCCTAACAGATCTAAAATGCCAATCAGACGTATTGTAGAGGCTTGAAGGCCTTGAACTAAGGTTGGAACATTATCTGTACAACTAGCTAGATAGAGTTTAAAAAGGGGTAGCAAAAGACGAGTTTAATAGCTGGTAAAATGTGGAAAACCAGAAATACCTTTTTGGATTCACCATAAAGCCCCATCCCAACAACATAGAATGGAACTTCACGACAGAGAGTGGCACCTGTGCCTCGGAAAAAACCCCTCAGACCATCTACACTCCAAGTACCAACAATAGCCTCTCCAACATTATCAAATATACCAGCCTGAAGACGTTGCTTCAGCACCTCACAAGGAATACGCACTGCAGTCCCCAAGAAAGTCCCACAAAATGAAGACACGGATTGAACCTAAAAAGATAAATTATTAAAAAAACAAAAAGTGATCAATTTAGAGGACGCAAGTAAGGCCAGAAAGCGCCCCCTCTGGAACTTGAGATCCAGAGCTAAATTATGCACCTACTGAATAATTGGCAGGACAATCACAGAACTCCGTATCCAAATTAGTTCATCGGTAAATCATGTTCAGTCTAATTGTCAAGAAATTTCTACGATCAAGTCTGTGAGGACCCACCCCAAAGAGGATGTAAAGCATCTAGATCCTAAACCATGTGTTTATGAACTTTTAAAATTCAACTTAACATCTAAAACATGGTTGCTTCAACTTAACATCTAAAGTCTTTTGGATCTTACAAGCACAGTGATATATATTTTCTTCAATTCGAACAGTGTTAGAAACATCATGCCAGGTAGGAAAAAGAGGAAAGAGAAAAAATACAGATGAGATCGATAATATAATGAAACAGCAACCCATTTATGAATCTTACCTGGAACTCGGGAAGTGATGGGGCAACGCTTATCAAGAGAAGCCTACTTGCTTCACAGATCCCAGTCCGAAGGCCATGACTGATATTGTAACAAAACAAGAGCAGGATAACTATATAAGTAAAACACTTCAGAAACAAGTCACAAAGGGAAAAATCAAACTAAGCAATAACCTCGAAAACTGCCCAATAATAGCTGGAATAGAACCCCTGTACAATCCTCGCCTTCCTATTTCTGGAAGTTTTGCTATAATTTCTGGGAATGAAAGTGTTGACGCTTGAACTCGAGTCTGAATATTATAAGTGAACATCAGACTGCATTTCCAAACATGGCTAGGCTAAGGCTATACATATAAACACCGAGTCACACAGCTGGATAATGAGTCTACCCCAAACTTACTCGCAAAGCATGACGCTACACAACAAGGAAAGCAAGACTTGACGAGGAAATGATAATTCAAATGGGAATAGGCATACTTAATTAGATGATCTTAAGTTATGGATAACTTAAAAGTTTTGAGCCAATTTCGAATCATATAGCTCAACCTTTTAAAGGTGCACCTCAAACTACAATTCCAACCAATATTCAAGGTGAATACCACGACATCCGTTCTCTTTTCATGATTATGAGATACGAAGAAATCTAAATTCACAAACAGATAAGCTACTCGTGTTAATGCTGTTTGAAAGCATTCAAATAATAACTAAAAGACTTGTTCATGCCTCCACGAGTACTGTCCTACAGTATACTGCTGATACCAAAGAAAGCTTTAAAGACTTCTGCAGTCTCCAGTCTCTTGGTAGTCTAAATCTTGTGCTAAACTGTGACTCGTGTATGATCCATCTCTGACTGGCAACTGTATTGCATAATAATAAACTTGTAACAACTTATATAAAAACCAGCATCAAAGGGTCAGGTTTTTGCCTTAATTGTGTCGACTGGATGCAATATGGATGTAGAGAGTGCAGATGCAAGCCCCCCAGCCAATGCAGATTTCAGAACACTTCCAGCTGGTATATTGACAGGTGGTGGAACAGCTACGACAGTAGCCGCTTCAAACCAAATATTCCTAAATGCATAAAAATGAAATATCAGCACAGTACAAGCTGCATTCGTTCCACAACATAAACCACTAACTGCACATAGTTCCCAAATCTGATAACATGTATGTACATTGTAGTGTAGGACAAGAACCTTAATACTGTTTTTCCTTTCTTTTTTTCTCATTACTAAAACAAGATCATATAACCGAATGATTGTTATCTTTCTCGCTTCCGTGGTGTTCATACATCAGCCAGGTCATCTGTTACTTTCTAATAATCTCAATAAGCAATTATTTGTCATGAACTGTATAAAAAGAGAGTTCTTTCAGGTCACCCAACACATGAAACCAGATGTTCAGGCAACTAGAGAGGATTCAGTTCAACTGGTAACATACCGTGGGTCATCCTGGAGTCGATCAGATGGGAGAAGGAGCATAAAGTTACGAAAATGACCATAGGAAATGGATTCTTCTGTATCTGCATTTAGAAATCGCATCATGGCAACGGCGTTATCTTCATTTGATGGAAGTCCAGCATTTTTTAGAGAGGCCAAAACTTCACTTTTTTGCAATGTCCCAGACTTGCTCAGACAAAGAGATGTATAAGCTCGAAGGATAGTAGGTTCCTTCTGCTCCATAAAGGACAGAAACTGTTTCCAACCGAAAGATTTGCAAAATAAGTGACTTCTTGTGCGGCGCATTAAGTCCCGGGCATATCTTTGTGGAAGTTTTCTCTTTCTCATAGCAGTTTCAAGATCTTCCAGGGTAACTTGACCATCCCCATCTCTATCCAGCTCCTCAAAGAACCTTCTGCCTGCATAAATTTGAGGGGAAAATTGTCATATAACCATATTAAGACATTAACAATTAATTAATGTCATTTATCAGTGGATGTGTATGCTCACATCATCAGACTAGTCTGGTATCCAGGAAGGATAATTCCTAAAAATCATAGCCAATTGAATTGTAAGTCTTCAGCTTTTAATTAGGACAGTCATATGATATTGTTCTTTCACATAAAAAAATATACGAGTGAACTTCTGCACTAATCTAGCACTTGAGAATGAAGTACTTGACCAATATAATCACTAAATTCTCATTTCAAAGAAAAAATATCTAAAGAAATCAGAAGAGACACTTAAGTTTTTTCATGTACAAATGATAAATATGTCATGAAAAGAAAAAAAAGGTGCTGAGTTTGATTCTAGAAATTTCTCAATGATGAAGAAGCCATTCCATAGTATTTTTCTTTACTCAACCTCAAACAAACTGATTACTGATTAGTTGACAATTTTTCCAAGAAAACATACGAGTAAAGCGCAGCTTCCATTTATCCCAAAACTTACACTCTAAACTTATACCTGGCAAGAATCGCGGTAAATATAAAAGATACATGCAGAGCACTAGAGCAAAGTTGAACCAGAACAAATCATTTTTCGAATAAGAGAACCTAATATAGCACGGAGCTCAGATACTTAACAAATTCGTAAAGGGAAAATAAATATTTTGTAACTGAAACTGACAGGACAGTGTTACATCCAAAACCTTTTCGCCATTCTAAATATGTAGTTATCAAGCTACAAACGTGTATCGAACTAGTGCTTGCCAACATGCTAATTTATATGAAAATGACAGCCAGAGAACAATTTAGCCTTCAAATATTGAAACCATGATGTGCATAATGCAGAATCTGTATACAGAAAACAAAAATATAGTACCACCGTTCATGTACAAGACTCCATAACTCAATTCGAAAATAATATATGTATATCCAATATTAAAAGTAATTATTATGGTACTTGTGATTTCTACCTTCAGATTCTGTGTATCTAAAGAAGTCCTGAACTGAGAAAAGTTTCTTCTTGTCAGGGTAGTCCTGAGATGATCGTCCTAATTGTGGAACAAGCTCTATTAGTTCGGATAATGAGACGGTAGATAATGTTGATCTCAAACGCTCCACATTCGATAAGGGAATATCGAATATCCTATTAGCCTGCTTTGGTGGAGGATTGGTTGTTGTATTTTCTTCTTTAACAGCAGATCCACCCTCATCACCTTCATCTTTGACTGAGTCTACTTCAACCATACTTGACGGCACACCTCCTACTCTTGCAAAATTAAAATTCCTCAAGAATCCATTTACTTCTGATTTTCTACCCTTGATAATATTAGAAACTATCTTAAAATGATCCTTCTGGGGGTTAGACTTATCAGCAGAACTTTGCTGAGTAATTCTTTGCACACACTGATCAGGCATTTGAAAATTATGAGCAACTTGTTCAACAACAAGACCTATCAAGCACAAGAAGTGTTTACCATCTTTTTGGTTCACATCATCATCCTGAATGCCACTGACGGACCAATACTTACTGTCATTTTTCTTAGCAACACTTGATTGCGTAGATGCATCTGGCGTGGAGTGTGAGCACGGAAACGTCCCATTCTTGTGGTTCATCTTTTGACACTTCTTCTTGGTGACTTTGAATGTACTCGAGAAGGTCTGGAAAAAGCTAGCAATGAGCACAGACCAAGTCATAGCCAAATTCATGCAGTTTTTACAAGACTGCTCCTGTGGTATAGTGTTCCTCTCTTTTGAACTCTTCTTTGACACTTTGGATGTATTGTGACGGTAATTGCCGCAGCGGGGCAAGACCATCTCAGCAAAGGCTTCTACCGGAACCTTGAATGACAAACCCTTGACTTTCTCATCATCATGGACGGAGGCGGCATTCTTTTTCCTGATTGTGAAAATCTGAAGGCCGCCATTTTTCTGGGAACTGCAATCGGTATGTCTGTTCCCATTCACAGTACCGGACCAGCAACACTCAAAATCATTAGCAGCCTTCCGGATACCCAATTCCAAGGGGGAGAACATAGTCTTGAAAGCATTGAGGGGGCTGAAGAGGGCCTCCCCGGGATCATTTCGGGACACCATGAGTACCGGCACAGTGACTTGTACAGTTTCGAATGCACCCAGTACTCGCCTAAACAAACCCTCAAACCAGGAATATTCAAGGAACAAGCAAAACCGTGAAAAATCTATCCAGGTACGAAGAAGGGCGATTGGATACTGGGAGTGCAAGAGCAAATCCGCATGCGGGCGGGCGGATGAGGATGAGGACTGAGGTATCAAAGCTTTCTCCGTGCGCTAGCTGAAATCGAGATTGAGACTCGAAAATGCGAATCTGGAGAAGTTATTTACATGGATAAGGTCGGAAGGAAGGTACAGCCAAAGCTTCAGCTCGTCGGTGTGGTCGGATGAA
Source organism: Kalanchoe fedtschenkoi (assembly GCA_002312845.1). Lineage (NCBI taxonomy): Eukaryota > Viridiplantae > Streptophyta > Magnoliopsida > Saxifragales > Crassulaceae > Kalanchoe > Kalanchoe fedtschenkoi. The sequence continues at coordinate 4,651,876 of NQLW01000039.1, read as the reverse complement.
GAAACTTCAGCAGGAGGGAGACACGTCTGCTGTGGCTGGGTTATGTGATCGGTTGAACGATGGAGAGGATAGACATGGATGGATAGATGGTGATGAAATTCAATTCCAGGACATGAGGGGTGTGATTGTAATTTATCAAATTTCTATGAACCTCTGTTCTGGATAATATTTTACATGACGCAGACGCAGACTACAAGATGGAAATTTATTTATTTTATTTTATAATTGCTATTATGTAAAAGGTGACGTGCGTTGCTATTGGCCTATTGGATATGCATCTGCCGGAGAAAAATAAATAAATAATTTTCATGTTTATCCAGTTTGGATAGGGGTATTATCTTTTTCATTGGTGGAAATTTAATATATTAAAGTTTTTCTTTTTTTGAAAAAATCAAAAATGGTACTGAACTATCACCGCTTACTCAATTACGATTAGAACTAACACGATTTTCAAAAAGAATTCGATGGAAAAAAAATTGGACTTATTTTCTAAAATAAAATTCATCATTACATTACAAAACTAATATTATTATAAGACTTAGATTGTGATTTCCGATTTAAATCTCATGGTTGGATGTGTGAGTTTGTTTTTTTAAAATAATGCAATAAATACAATACAACAATAATAATAAATAATTAGATTAATGAATAGACATTTATGAGTAAAAAACGTCGTACAAAATACTTGTGATAACATAAAACAATATTTTTAATCATAAATCATCGTAAAAAGTTTAGACTTTACACGGCATTTTAAAACTACAAACACCATTTTATTTTCAAGATGTGCAGATTATAAACTAATTGATATGAAACTGCCAAATAAAATTCACCTTTTAATATAAACCTTATCATAAAGCGTGGGTAGATATGCTCTTAATCAATGAATGATGGCATGGGGAATTTTCTATATATATAACAGAATGGGAGCGTCGTGACGCTCTCGGTCCGGTTCGGTTTTGGTTGGTTCGGTTTGAAATCGATCAATTCGATTTGATTTTAAAATTTTAGTTACGGTTTCAAATTTTCGTTTATAATAATTTGATTCGATTTTTAATTTCTCTCGAATGGAACCGATCTAAATCCGTCGGAACGACGGGTACCAATACTTGTAATTCTATAAAAAAGAGACAATTACCACATTGTCCATTGACAAGAAACAATCTGCAATTACAGGGAAACACACAGCACTAAGAGTTGACTAGCTGTAAGTGTATCAGCATAGCACATTCTTCACACATCACAAACAACAAACTACACTCCACAACTTGTCAATTCACCACTGAAATCAAAGTCAGCTCCAACCATCTTTTTCTCTAGGATTTGAGGATTAAGGAATTATTTCCTACTGGGTGTTTTTCTATGACTTTCATGCCGCTAATTTCCAGCTCTTACAAGAGGAGGACCAGAATGCCTCCTCACACCTGCAGGGGAGGCAGGGAATGACAGACGCTTTTTGACAGGTCCAACAGATGAGACCTCACCTGGTGACCCCTTCTTGTCAGAGCTCATGGGACTGAACCTTGATCTGGCTTTAACTGATTCAGTAGGCGCCATGTAACTTGGAACTGACGGTGTGCTTACAAGACTCTCATCATCAGTTGCTGACGAACCTGCAACGCTGTGCCTGCGGCATCTTTCTGATTGAACACTGAACACACTCCTCGAGTCATCCTCCCGAGCCCAGGCACTTCCTTTTGTGCTTGCTGATCTTATCTTCCTGGTAGCTGATGACGAGGACGGTGGCGCCTTGGTAGGAAGGGTCGAGGCGGACAGGCCATTGGCTGACCGATTTGCTTTTAGAAAATCTGAGGTGGGATTGATACTTTCGTGACTAGAATGAATGCGAGTATAATAAGCATTGCTAATTTCACCAACAGATAGTTTACGACTTGAAGAGCTTTTAATGGATCCGCGGTCACTGGCAACTTCTTTATCAATTATGCTGCGGCTCTCCCACGGCCGGGCAGCCATCCATCTTTCTATCCAACTCCAGCCCCATTGTGGATTGTTGGGGTCCAAAAAAGTAAACTGTTCAGATTTGAGCGAGTTCTTCACTGTCTGCTCAAGAAAACAAAAATCAGTTTAATCAGGTGCTAATAGAATTGTAAGAACTGAATGCACAAGGAAACTATCATAATCAAAGGTGCATTTAACAATGGGAGTGAGGTACACTTTTTTTTTCTTTTTTTTAAAAAGAGGATCAATAGTGGTTCCTCCCCTTTTGGGGATTCGAACACGAGAGCTATAACCCCTCTCAAGTGAGATACACCTAAATATACAAATAAGGTTATCCACTTACATAATAATGCACTGATTTCTGGATGAGACTAGAATATTATCATCCGAATGGTAGTATTTGTATACCTGATGAGAATATGCATATGCCAGTGCCCTTTCTCGCCGCATTGTAGCCTCTTGCTTGCTCAGCAAACGTGCTTCAATCTTTTCTTTGGAGTGCTGACTATCATTCCAATTTTCTCCTCCCTAAAGAACCAAAAATATATATTCAAAAACATAGAGACAGATTTTTTCTTTCAACAGGGAGGTAAACTCATTATGACATAAACGACAAAGAGACGCATGAGTTTCAGTATACACGCCATCATAGATGGAATAGGCAGATATATAGAAGGTCGAAGAAAAAGAGAGAGAGAGAGAGAGAGAGAGAGTGTTTCTTCACTTACTGAAAACCTCAGTCTTTCCAACTCTTTCTCATGCTTCTGTTGGAGCTGTCGTTTCAAAGCTTGATTCTCTTCTGACATTCTGTTTCTCCTAGCACGAATTTGGGACTGTACATAAGCCAGTGTCTGCATGTAACGTAATGTGGTGGTGGCTTGATTCAGAACAGACTGCCCATTTATCATTGATTTCAATCTAACTAACCCTTTCAGTGCCCTCAGAGCCCTTCTAGCCTGTGAAGTACAAGGTGTGGTCAGTAGAAGTCGATAATCACGCCCACAAACGTGCACTGAATTTGTTCCAAAGAGCATCTGACATAAGAAGACACACTGCACGTCTAATTTCGATGACATTACACCATCAATTATTAATAATCAGAAATTTTAAAGCCTGGAGTAAGAAATGCACAGTTAGATAGTTGAAGGACAATTCCCTTGAAAAAACACAAGAGCAAGGATGAAGGGTCATTCAAATGTCATTCTCTGCAGTGCCCTTATGCATATACTGACATAACGAACAGACTGAAAATTCAGCAGAGTAAACTAACCATATGTCCTCTAAATGCTGTTTGGATCCTTATGGCTGCCACTTCCTCCCTTGTTTTGCCAATATACCGAGACACGGATGTCAAGCGAACAACCTCAGCAGCAGCTTGAGCAGCAGCAACTGCCGCCTCCGCTGCAGCTGCAGTTGCCAGTGCTACAGAGTAGGCATGTTTGCTTTGCTCATTCTCTGCTCCCGAGAAGTTTACATTTTCTGGATAGGGAGGTCCTGAAACAGAAGCCGCATTCTCTGCTGCTGCTGATGGTGGTGGAATTTCCTTCTGTTTTACAAACCATTTTTTCTTGGGCTTTTGCAGTTTCTGATAACTCAAGCGCCACAAAACAAATTAGAAAATTCACCCTGTGCAACATAACCATGAGAACAAAATATAAGATAAAAATTGGACTGAGATCAAATAACAACCTGCTCAGTATTTTCCTTGGAGTGGGGGGTAAGGGCCTTCTTCACTTTGGAAAACCAGCTTCCTTTCTTCCCCATTCAATATGTCTGAAGGAAACAAAAATTACTCCTAGATCATATGAAGAAAGGGAGGGAACGGGGGGTTTGGAGATGTAAACAACTCAATGTAAGATCTGGCTAAAGATCATAAATTCCGCAAAATTGTAGACATTACACTCAACTTTCTAATCAAACTGCATGTCAGTAGGGAAGTGTGGGAGCAGATGTAGAGAGCAAGAGAACAACATAGGGAGTCAATGTTCCAACAGAAACCTCAATAGTTTATCCAACTCATTATAAAAGATAACTGAACTTGCAGAAAAAAACTAAATCCTTCATAGCAATGTCTTTCTAAGCACCCACCCACCCACAATGTGTACAAATCGAAAGCATTTCTCATAATTAATAAAACGAAGAAGAGTCGCCAGACCCTTCTTTCTGAACCCAGAATTCAGATTCATCAATTCTGGGAGATATGAAAAACAAACACCAATCTGATGAAAATGAGTAAGAAAGCATTGAGAGGAGGCAGAAGGAGAGGAAGTGAAACGTACCGGCAGTGGGTAGTCAAGAAAGCGTGGAGAGAGAGTAGAAGAGGTGGATCTGGGGAGACTTGAATTCGAGAGCAAGGAACGAATTTAATGTAAAAGGGTTGGATTGCAGAGTGGCGCCTGTGGGGGACCCCGATCTGCTTTCCTTTTATCTCACCTTGCTTGAGAACTGGGCTTGTGTGTGCTTGCTATTGCTAAACTCTGCTACTGCAAATGGATGTGATTCCATATACCACCAAAATGCATTCTGAGATGCAGATCGGCCTTAACCTGCAACTTTGCTGAGGATCAAGTTTTCTTTTTCAGTTTGCAAAAATGACAGACACAACACAAGGCTTTCCTCAAGTGATCCAACCAACGGGGATGGGATTGTGGGAGGTTGATATTTTCGATTTTCTTAAGATTGTTTATCGCTAGATCTGTGCTGTAATTATTGTATTCTAGATCTCTGCTATACATACATACATATCCATGATTTTTGTTCTTGGAATATGAAAATTGTTTTTTCTATTTCCCATAATCACCAATTATTTCATGCCTTCATTTTTTTCAATCCAAACAAAATACTCATTCATTAAATTTGAACTCAAAATTTCAAGGATGATACTCCCTCTGTCCTTTAATACATACTTCCCGCTGCCAACTTTTACATGTCACTTGATCAATTTTTTTTATCCATTTTTATTTGTCACTTAAAAATTTTCAATACGTATTTAATATCAACAACTATCTTAAAACGTCAAACATTAATCACTTCTTTATCATAATCAATAAAAAAATCATTCATCATCAATAATAATCTACCAATTTTACTTTTTACACGAATTTAAAAAAAACATCAACCACTCACTCATTAAATTTGTTCAACCGCTAGCATTAAATTCATCTTAATCTATTCAAATTAACTTTAAACGATACTCCTTCCATCCTCTAATACATGTCGTTTAAGGTTAATTTGAGTATATTAAGGTGAAGTTAATGCTAGCGGTTGGACAAATTTAATAAGTAGGTGATTAATATTTTTTTGAAAAAGTTTGTGCAGAAAGTAAAATTGGTATATGATTACATGTGAGAAATGTATTTTTTATTGATTAGGATAATGAAGTGATTAATATTTAACATTTTAAGGTAATTGTTGATATTAAATACGCATTGAAAATTATTAAGTGACAAGTAAAAATGGACAAAAAAATTCGATTAAGTGACATGTAAAAAAGGATAGAGGGATTAAAATGTCAGCTAACCACTCGACCACTAATATGGTGAGTACTTCATGGAATCTGATAATTGATTAAAGACTTTGAGAGAAAGAAAAATTTGAGTGAAAGTAAATTTCTCATAGAATTCATCTTTTTTTTTCTTATTTTTTATTTAATTTTCCAACCCAATGTTTTATAAACAAAATACAAAAATTCTCCTCATTTTTCTACAATTTTTTCTTTCTATCAAATTATCTTTCACAACCAATTCGATATGAAAATTATTGTCTTGATGGACTTATTCATATACAAATTTTGCATGAAAATAAAATAAAAAGCTACCAAGCCAAAACAGAATTTGTAAGGGTGTCCTTATTATCTCATCACTAAATCCAATCTGAATACGTGGCAGCGCAGGCACATGTAACGGAAAGCCTACCCCACAACTTTATTTTGTGGAAAAAATGCCTCACCCGGGAATTACACCCTGTAATTCTCCATCCACAGAAGTAGTACAAGTTTAACCAAAATTGAATGTTGAAAAATAATTATACGAAAACATCAACTTTAAAGTGCAATTATTAAAATTGGATTTGAGGTTAGACTTGTCATGCCATCCGTTAATAAAATTAATTTTACTGTGTTAAATTATTTATTTGAAGTGGTAACAACTGAATAAATATAGATTGACAGTTGAGTTGTTGGATACTCCCTCCGTCCTTTAATACATGTCAGTTAAGATTAATTTGAGCAGATTAAGGTGAAGTTAATGCTAACGGTTGAACAAATTTAATAAGTACTATAGGTGTTAATATTTTTGTGAAAAAGTTCG